>CBVK0100145669.1:0-10908 GCA_900067695.1 Picea abies | reverse complement strand
GTCTCGGCATTCCTGCTGAACCGCTCTTCCGATCTCACATTACTGGTCATTGAGGTATACTGTTAACAAATGTGAGACAACCTACCGATAATGAAAGTAGGTATCAAGGCACTGATTATAAAGTAGTTGGTGTCAAACACCTGAATAATCCATTGATCATGAGACACTGATGTATTCCCAACTGTCGATGGCAAGAGAAACTGCCACTAATGATTGCAAGCCTCAAGGTACTCATAAGACTCTAGGTCCCATTTCCAGAATAGATGAGTTGAAGTCGATGGAAGGAGACCCACTGAAAGGAGAGCAATAAGGAATCTCTCATTAGTTAGTACGAGGTACAAAGCATGAGCTTCATGATTTGGGGGGAATCAGACGAAGAACATGTTCACGAACCAATGACCATGTGCATTTTTCGCATGTGCCAAGTGCAAGAGGTACATGAAAAAGACCCTTTGAATAACAACCAATGATGAAAACTGATAAAAAAGGAGAGGAAAATACCAATAAGGATAATGGAATCCAAGAAACTACACAAATCCCAATGTGTGAATAGATTTCTTGTCATTGAACACAAGGGAAACCACCCAGTCAACGACCAATGATGAATTGTCAACTGTTGGGTTCAAGGTTGCCTACCAATGATGAAAGTAGGGTCAGGGTGCATGATAGGACTACAGTATCATGTGACTCTGAGACAAACTGAGGGTATGTCCGACATGAAAAGTCAAGAGTTCTGAGAATTGGCCGACACAGATTGATAGACTTCCTTTGAGCAAGAGCATGAGACAAATGGAATATTCTGGTAGCATAGACTTAATGATGAAACCATTAGATGCAGGAGGCATCAATGAAATTCTCTATAGGGACTGAAAGAGTAACCACTCGATAGAGAAGACTCTGTAACAAGCTCAGCTTCCTAAGGCCATGCTAATCCCAAAATTATGATGATGAATGGGCTCAAATAACTTTGTGCTCTATTCAAAGGTGACACGACTACTTTCAATACAAGATAATACTCCCTTCTCACCCATATTTTTTTGTTTTTTCACAGACAAATGAATGCTATGATACTGAGGAGGAAACGAGTGTCGCAAGTAAGAAAAACTAGTTCCAGTAGTGGAACATACCTATGATCAATGCAAAGAGATGCATGTGGGACATGGACACTCGAGGGAATGTTCCCTCCTAGGTATAGGGTGTCAAATTGCGAAGGATATAATCAAGGCTCTGCTTGGTTGAGGATGCAAAAACTGCTAAGGAAAATGGTTTATAATGAAAAGAGAGAACTGGCTATAGGTTCAATATTGTAAGCAAGAGCATGAGATGCAATCACATATTAATGCCAAAAAATGTCTTTTTTCATGACATTTAGTCTACTTGGTGTGAAAAAGGGATAAAATTGTGCCAAATAGATGTCCTTTCTAATCCAATTTACAAGTGTGAAATAAACAAGTTAACTCGACAATCTTTTCGCTTTTTAGACGAGTCGGAAAATATATTAACTCATACTCGTTTGGGATCTTCTAGCTAGTAAGTCATGGTGGATGCCAAGGCTCCCATGCTGGACTTCTATGTAATGCTAGTATCTTACGAATATCTGACATAATCTTGGTAAAACCCAAAGCTCTCCAAGTCGAGGAGGATAAAGCATTGGAGGAGTATATCGTCTCCGTGATATATCAGATAATGTCTCTTATAGGAAAATACATAGGAGGGGGCATTGGATACTCCACAAGACCATCCCAATCGAAGGGTATCTCCTCAATACTTAAGGGGAGAGAACTCGGGGAGAGTAAAACTCTCTTATGTTCAGAAGGAGCATTATCAGGAATGCTGACAACATGGTTGAAGGACGCATCACCCTCCAAACAAAGAGATGTATTGACCAAAGATTGCACTGGTACGACTACTTCTTCAACTCTAGGTTGAAGAGGATGCAAGATAACAGGGATAAGAGAAACTTCACCCACGACAACGGGGGTATGTTCAAGAGAGGATTGCAGCGACATTACTGCCATGTCAATTGATGGAGGAATAGGGTGTGGTGCAACCACATACGCCTCAGAATTCAAAGGGCCCTTAGGTGATCCCCACGCTTCAGGTATCCCAGTAGTGACATGACACAAATGAGTAAGGTGATTTCCTTTGCACATCCTGCAAAGGAATTTAGTCTTACGTTTGAGACGTCTAGGATTCTCAATGCCCCCAATGTCATTCACAACGGTTGGTGACATGCTCTCAACATGACTGGCATAGGTGAGAGAGTCATATCCCACATGATGTACAGAGGTTGGGGATGTGGCATTGATATGAATTGTAGAGACTAGAGTGATGCCCCTAGCATGACTAGCAGTGGTTGGATGCGGGTCATCAACATGACTTGCATAGGTCGTCGAACTCTCTCCAACATGACTGGAAGAGGTTTGTGATGGGGCTCCAGTATGACTGGTAGTGAATGGGCTAGTGGTGAGTTGTGGCATTTGATACCAAGGTCTAGGGAAATATTGGCTTTGAAATATTGTAGGTCGGGAAGGGTCCTGGTTTACCCTCTATTCCTATTTGAAAAGGTAGTATCCTCTGCTTAATTGATCCAAAGAGGTTTGAATGGGAATCATCACTGAAGTCTGCGAAGAGATAGAATTATGATAAGGACTTTTAAAGTGAGTATATAAGTTTCCCCCTTGTGAAGGGGTTCCATGAAGAGGGTATCCTGAACTGTAAAACTGATTCTCCCCATAAGAAATACCCGAGAATACATGAGGACCCGTCATGGGAAAAGTGTTCAAAGGAACTGACATGGAGGATGAAGGATACAAGGATGGGGTGTAGTAAGTAGAATAAACACCCATTTGAGCATTAGCTCCTAGAGAAACATGTCTAGGACTAGATCCATAAGAGGGGATATTCCAACCTCCCACAATGAGATTTGGATGAGGGATAAGACTCCTTTCAAATGAAGATTCATATAGTGGAGCCATTGTGCCCCCAGATGTAATTATAGGCATATTAAAATGTTTAGATACCCAAGGCATGGAATGAGGGTCATAATGTTGCATACCATTATGAACAATGGACAGATTCGCCTCCATGAAATTAGTGAACATCATGGGCGTGGTAGAAGTAAATGAGAGAGATATGGGAACTCCACTATCCATGATACCAATGACTCAGTACATAATCCTAAGGCCAACTAGTAATCAAAGAGTACACCAAAAATCAAACAACCAAAATGCACACAAACGGGGTAAAGTGACTGAAAGTGGCCTCCCTCTCTAAAGAAGGTATGTCTCTCCCAAGAGGGGCTTGAGACTCCCTGATAAATATCAGAGGTAACATAATCAGTTATAAGGGCCCTCGTGGGCATAACAACCAGTCGATCAGATCCCCCCGGAGAGGTAATCCTCCATAAAGGTTGTGTGTTGTCTGACCCTTATCTGACCCAGGGTACCTGCAGAATAATCCCTGCAAGTAACCTATGTGGCACCTAAGTCAAGAAACTAATAAACCAATGTATAACCGATGCACAGATGAGCTGTCATAATTCAGGTCCACTATATGGGCAGGGTAGCAAAGCATGAAACCTTGAAATTACCGCCTCTCATGGAGGTAAAGGCACTAGCAAGATCCCGAGATACGAATAGATCCATAGAAATATCTCTGACGCTAAGAAGGTATCAGGGGGATATCCCTTCAACCAACCTCGCGTGACCTCGTGATTAACTCTGGTGTGAGCGGATCCTCCTGATATTACCAATTATACAATGGATTTCTCCACTCCCTTTCTCACACACATATGTTGATTTAATTTCCTTGTAGAAGTTTACTCACAAAACATTATTCCAAGGCACTAAATCCTAAGCTAGTTTGTGCACCCTAGAAAATTAAATCGTGACTAATCAATTTTAAATTATAACGTTAATTTTAGTGGCCATGATTACTGAAAAAGGTATGGTATTGAAACTCGTGATGTTATGACTCAACAAGAAAAGTAAATGTGAATATAATGCAAAGTCCTAACTTCAATTTTCAATGAATGATATGCTTCTAAAAACAAATTCAATTTTCAATTTCAACTCTGCAATTCTGAAGTAAAAATGAAATCTTTCATTACATGCACCAAGCTAATGACAAGGACTCAAAATACCAAAATTCCAAGCAATGAAAAATGCCTAATATTTTGTATTTTCACATCAACACATTAATAGTCGTGAATGTGATCAGTGATATTTTGACATCAACACTCGTGAATGTGATCAGCGGTATGTGTGGCTGAGGTTTGTTTAAAATCATAGAGTAGTTCAAGACTATTGTCATGATGGATTGGTAATTGGAAGAACGTAAAAAATGCTTTGTCCAAGGACTCGAAAGTCGCATGGGACCCTGATTTTTCATCTACATACCACTTGGCTGATGGGCCAGTGAGTGTGCATTGAAATAATCGTAGTTGGATGGAATCATACATGATGTTGTTGGAAGAGAACCATAAGTGGAAAGTCATGACATGGTTGGCAGGGTCATCTCCTACCTTTCCTTCAAACTTGGGGATATTTGAAGGTAGTTTGGTAGGCATTGCAGGCCATGTGGGGTCATGCAATATAGGATCATTTGTTATTTTGCTTAGATTTGGTATGTTGAGAGAGGCCAAATATGGCATCTGGAGTGGTGGTGGAGGATTAGTTCCAGCCATGGTGTGAGTGTTTTGTGAACCTGACCCTTGAGGGGGACTAGGTGGGTTTGTACTTGCCCCTTAAGAGGAAGTTGTCCCCCCACTTCCATGTAAAGGAGAGCGAGTGGATGGTGGACCTTGGGAATTGGACCCAAGTAAGGTGGAACCAAGCAAAGCAGATCCCAAGACAGTGGCACTCACAGGAGTGTGAGAAGGTGGGGCTGATGAGTTGGCAAGACCAGGAACTCCCCCTAGAATAGGAGGGAGAGTTAGCAAGCATCTGGAACGATGGAGGTTCTGTGGGTCCCCTATGATGTCTGACTAGCTGAGTGAATGTGTGCGAATGGTGGTGAGAGCAATAAATAAACAAGAGCCTTTGCTACAATTTTTGAACTTTACACGATATATATCCAAATCAAATGTAATCAGAAGTGTATCATGCATAAAGTGTTTCGATAAAGAAGCATATATGTAGATAGGTGGATTTTGTCTGCGTGGGGGAACAAAGAAAACAAATGCTCGTGTCTTAAAAGATGTAACGTCCTTCCTCTCAAATAGCACTAGACCTTCTAATAGTACTCAAAAGTGGGGTCTGAAGCAACCAGAAGAGGGACTAGTGAAGGATGAAGTAATTAGTTATAATGAGGGGTAGAGGGTGCATATCCCAAAAGAGCTAGCAATATTTCCCAATAGCCACACAAAATCCGATAAAGGTGCAATTGTATCTCACAATTGCCACCTGGGTAGATGTCCTAAAATTTAGTCACTAGGTACCTCGATCAAAGTGCAGCATTTGGATTTTCATCCTAAGAAATGGGTCACGGGCTGGATCCCATCCAAGAGGTGGGTGCCTCAAGGGGGGATGCATAGAACAACTGGACCTCGGCCTTCAACCCTTCACGGGTATCTCCCTACCTTATGGTTTTAGGAACAATTGACTTGGAGGATTTAAAGTTCCCTATTTGACAAATTCTATTGTTTTGAAAATGTGAGAACTAGATAACTGAGAGTTATTTGGATGCCTATCCCCGAAATCCTACCTAGACTAAAAGATTTATTTTGGCACCTCCTGTGGAGGAAAACTTAGTGAGTTTTTATAAAAAAAAATTAGATGTGGTTTGTCTGAGAGATTGGGGGTGTGAACCAACCTCGTTGAAATTAAGTGGGAGTGGATATTTTTGTCAAGAAAAGGGTGGGGTGCTTCGGAGTCCCTTTGGAGGAAACTTACTTAAACCTCCACATTTCGAGATGAAGACTATGTGAGTGAGAAGTGACTTTGTGTGTGAACAAGTGAACGTGTGCCATTTTTTTAATAATTTAGGTGTCACCTTGCTGCATGTGGACTTCGCTTGGTCCTTACAAGTGTTGATTATCTAAGTTACTATGTGTCATTGGTACAACCTTGCAGAATTTTAAAGTCCCTAGGAAATTAGCATGTGGACATGTGGGTCCTTACTATTCCTTTAACTCCCTATTGTGATTTAATCTAAGAAATCTTTGAAACTATCCTCGATTGTGATCCTGTGGGCATGTATGGGCCTGTTACAAAACCTTTAAACTTCCCTAGTGATTTAATCTAAGAAAGTAAATTTCAACACTATCCTATCTTTGTAGTATGCGGGCATGTGTGGGCCCATTACAACTTTAAGGTGTGTTTTGAAAAATAAACTAAGAGGAATCCCAAGGGGGTGTTTTCCTTTCCTAAAGATTTTGTCTTTTTAAGGGAGATGAAATTGTCCTACAACCTCTTTCTGATTCTCAAGATCGCTTTGAAGCGTGAGAGAAGAGCATACTCAACGATTGATATCCAATTTCTGGCCCCAATGCAAGTTTTATATGTGATTACACATGATTCCAACTTATACTCTTAGTCAAAGCGGTCCATCCAATGTGGAAAAATGAAAGAAAAAGAGGAAATAATGATTTTAAACCCCCTAAGTGCCTATGTGTTTTGACTAATCCCTTTATATGGAGAGGGAACTAAGTGTGGTGCAGATTACAACATGCATGGAATCATCTTTAAGAAGGCTAGGGGCCTTCCACAAATCACAAAAAGGCTTACAATGTGTATTTTTTTGTACAGGTGCATGGGTCTCAGAGTAGACAGAGGCACACTAAGCGCCAATGCACGAACTAAAAAAGAATTTTGATCACAGGTGCGCAGAAGGCGCTAAGTAATACAGTGATTTTGATGCACGTGCACATGATGCATGACTGTGGGCCAATAAACTCACGCACAACTGTCACACGGTCGTGAAGAAAATTTCGGATGAAATTCTCTCTACTCAGCTTTGAATTTGATGTTTTGCAGGTCGACTTGGGCCGGTTATGGCACCTGCAGGTTAAATAAACCGAAATGGGGTAGGAAATTGATACCTTTCCCCAGTGGAGTTGCCAATCTGTTGAGGCACTTTTTTCACCTAAATGAGCAAAACAAAGGTGCTTACAAGCTTACTTGGGTTAGCTAAGCAAGACAATAGTAAAGGAAAGGGTTAGAAAAATAAACATAAAAGACTAAACTAAGAATTAAACTAGGAAATAAAAGAACAACTAAACTATTGTGCATAAGGACATAAGAACAAAAAGAAAACAAGACTCATGTCACCAATGGAAAGGATTGTATTAGTGAAAAGAAAACATCGAAAAGAAAGGGGACTTTGGGTCCCTTCTTCCTCCAAGGGAGGGCTCTTGGACCCCCAAGATTGAGCTCTTCTTACAACTTGAAAACTTGAAAGAAATGGTGAAAGAATCCCAAGATAACCCACTCAAAAGGTGATGTGGATTGCCCAAATGGAATGGTGCTAGTATGCTCTTGATGAGAAAAGAGGATTCCCCAAGAGAATAGCAGCAACATAACCTTACAAATGAATTCCTTGAAAATGTAGTGCACCCATGGCTTTGTAGTACCACTTTGAGGTATTGTGTAACCAACTTTTAGTGTGAAAGGGGGTTTTTTAGGGCACCTTTAGGTATTTGACCAGCCACCCAGCTGTATCCAGCTGATATTTGGATGTCAAATCGACTTGGAAGATGAACCAGAAGTGGGTGGGAGGCTGAGCAACATCATAAATGTGTCATTCTTAGGTGTGCATAGCTTTTAGCATCCACAGTCGTGCATCATGCAAATGTGTGTTTTTCATGTGTTTCTTGATGGCGCATGCGTGCGTGCACCCTGTGTAGTCATAGTGCATCTTAATTTTATAACTGGTTGTATAGTTTTGGACCTTTTGGAAATGCTTTTTTGGTAATTTTGGTCCATGGGTGAACTCATATCTGTTTGAAGATGTTGGATTCCTGTAACCATTTGTGGATGAAATTTCAGTGATAACAGATGCCCCTTGATGGATGAGGTTAGAAGCATACAGATAGCTGAAATTCATCAATGTTTCTTCTACTGAGAGTATCGTTGTAAGAAAGAATGATAGTGATAGTATCAAGAGTGAGTCGTTGGAGGGAGAAGGGAACTTGTAGGACCCAACCTTTCGTAAGGTGTGGAAAATAAATTGTGTACAAACGAGGTGGGCATGCCCCATGATCGTGTCATGTAACTCCAAAAAAGGGTGTTGTACAGTAACTGAAACTATGTGTTGATGTAGACAACTGCGGCGCCCTCGGGGCCGGTTTTGATAAAGGTAGAGGAAAATTCTGATGAGGAACATACTTTGAATAGAAGGCAATGATATTTGTGAGAAGTATCACGGATTTTGTGGGCATTGATAGCCCAAAAAAGTTCAGAGGTCTTTGGAAAATATAAAAAACAACTACAATAGTCACAAAGTAAGACCCACCACAACATGAGAAAGTGTTGAAGTCGAATGTTATGGGGGTCAACGACAGTAGAGAGAAATAATGGTTCTCCCTGTGCCGTCCAAGACTCCTCATTGTAAAGGTAATGAGAGTCAAGATACTATGACCCTTCTGGAAACTGTGTTGATGTCGACAAAAAGGGAGACATGACTCCAAGAAGCAAAGGGCTTCGTGAAATCCACTAGGTGAGGTCAAGAACTGAGGAGGTACATGGACAAAGTCAAGATGTGGGGAGACTCAAGACTGCCCTTGGTTGGGGATATATGCAAAGTATAAGTGGCTGCAACTGTTCAATGAGGTTGAGTGTCAGGGGGACAACGAGACATGGGATAAGTTGTGCCAGAGGTGGGACAAAGTGAACAAACTCAGAGAGAAGACATAGGTGGTCTATGGGATACTCGGAGTTTATGGACGATGTCAACAGGAGTAGGTGATAAGGAATGCCCCAACCAAGGGTGACATGGGTTATGTTTGCCAAGAAGGTCGCCAAAGGTGACGACAAAAAGCTATGTAAAACGCTGGAAACAATGGATTAATTACAAAAAGAATTGAAAAATCGGTGGGGATAATAATGCAGATACAGAAACAGGTGCCCCAGTGTAAGATGGCTTGGCCTGAGGATGGCACAAGTTGGTGTAAAAAAGAAGTGGAGTGTTGGGGCCCCATAGGTAGGTTTCTATATTAGGGTAATGTATGGCGGGAAATTTGAAGATGGGCAAACCGACGGTGGCTGAAATGGATGGTAAATGGTGCTGCAGGAGTGCAGTCAAAACAAAACTGTGAGGAAGTGCCCTGGGAGTCCATTGGGTAGGCTAGAAAAATGAGGAGAAGGAGTATGTGGCTGATTCGCGTTATGATGTAAGACTATCGGGACTCCCATCCCTAAAGGTTGAAAAAATCATGAGTGTCAAAGTGCCAAGGGGGGCTATGAATGGGAAAAATCATGTGGGGGAGAGTGCTACTGGGTGACAGTACCCAAAATGTAGTGGAGGTGAAAGTACTACAGAGCCGGATATAAGGACCCTAAAGGCAAATTTCAGAGGGTGTGACTGGAGATGCAATTGAGATTAAGAGGGAATGATTACATTCTAGTGTTGAGTATGTTAGCACTCTGTAATTTGCCCAAGGCCATGAGGCAGTCACAGAGGCAACATCAAAACCACTTCGAGTCTTGGGTCTAGCCCTCCAAGACTTAGAGAGGGATCTCTCTGTCTGATATAGCTTTGTTTGAAGAAGTATTAGGCTAGTTATGAAGAACATGGGTTGGGGTTTTTAAATGATTGATTTGGAACAACAAGGAGGGCCATTGGGAAAATGGGGTCTGCGCTTTAAACAAGGAGATTCACTCTCAGCTTTGGAAAAATTTATTTCACAGGGAAAGGTAGCAACAATATTGGATCGAATTTAGTTTTAATGGTATTTATTTGAGGAAGAATTAGGGGAGATAAAAGCCAGGCCCAGGAGAAGCTAAGAATTCCTAAGCTGGGCTCTTTAGATGAATAACATAAAGATTATCACAAGCTGAGAGGCAGAGTATCAAATGATAAATTATACCTCTATAACATTCCTTCTGATAATAAGAACTGAAAACAAATTGAAGGATAACAGGAAAACAATTTAACAGAGAAAAACACCACCAATACACCCACACAAGAATCCTGTGAAAGAAAACATGCTCATTGCAGATTGCTTATCTCAAAAATTACAGAGAATAAAAACAAGTCTTCTGGTCATGCATAACCCATAGTCCAGTTCAGGAACCTCACAGGTCGAACCATTTTACATTAAAATCATCTGGATAAATAGGATAGACCATCTCCATTATTTTCGAAAGTCGGTTTAACCGTCTCGACCAAAAATAGCCACCACTCCCACCAAATTTTGGAGCTTTCTGCCATGAAAAACGGACCGGTTTTCTGCGAAAAAAGGGGTCCGAATAGACATGATTTTTTCTTCAATGATGACACCTGGGAAAAAAATGAAAGAGGTTATTGTATATGGGCATGTTCTAGACAAAAACCTCCTTTGGAAATTCGTCCCCAGCTGGCCGTGACAACTCCTGCAAGATCGGGATTGAAATGGAAAATTGAAAATATGGAAAAATAAGCATCGAAGATGTCTTCGATTCTCTCTGCTCGTAACTCCGTTGCAAAAACTGAAAAAGGGTTTTGTTCCTCAGCCCGTGCTGAGCAAAAAAATCTCTCGGATTTTTAAAATCTGTTTCCGTTTGCCCAAAAATTGATCTGGAAGATGACATGGTAAAATAGGCAAAAATGGTAAATTTTGGAAAAAAGTGGTTTTTTGGTGGGAGGGCGGTATTCCGGACCCCTCCCCCCCCCTCGTTAAATGTAGACTGCCCAGGGGGGGTCCAGAATTTAACCTGGGTCATTGATTTAGATGGCTCGCTCGGGACCATCTAGATGTGCATGATTAAT
>CBVK0100145655.1:0-19527 GCA_900067695.1 Picea abies | reverse complement strand
TTTTGATGATATACTAATCTATAGCAAGTCTTGGGAGGATCATGTGCGACATGTTGACAAGGTGCTACAACTACTAAAGGAGCAACAACTATATGCAAAACCATCCAAATGTTTCTTTGGAGTGAAGGAGGTAGAGTATTTGGGTCATATTGTATTTCATGAAGGTGTCAAGGTAGACCCTAACAAGATTGAGGCCATGATGGACTGGACGATTCCCAAAACATTGAAGAATCTTAGAGGATTTTTGGGTTTGACAGGTTACTACCGCAAGTTTGTTCGACACTATGGAATAATAGAAGCACCTTTAATGGCACTAACTAAGAAGGATGCATTTTCATGGACTATAGAGGCAACTAAATATTTTGAACAACTTAAAGAGGTGATGTGCAAAGCTCCTGTCTTGACCACTCCAGGCTTCACAAAAACCTTTATTGTGGAATGTGATGCCTTGGGAAATGGAATTGGTGTTGTCCTAATGCAAGAAGGAAGGCCCCTCATTTATGAGAAGGAAATGATGCTAATAATACATGTATTGAAGAAAAGACATCCTTACCTAATAGGTAGGAACTTCAAGGTCAAAACAGATCATGATAGACTTAAATACTTCTTGGAACAAACAAAGACTATCTTCAGAAGAACAACAAAAATGGGTAACCAAGATATTGGGTTATGATTTTAAAATCGTCTATAAAAAGGGGAAGCAAAATTTTGTGCCAGATGCACTCTCAAGAAAGGATGAAGATGTTGAGGCCTTTCTCTGTGCTATCTCGATCATCCAACCCAATTGGATAATAGATGCAAGGGATGAATGGAATAATGATGAAAAAGTGTGGACTCTCATTCAAAAGTTGCAGCAAGATTCCAATGAATCATATACATTTACATGGAAAAATGATTCACTATGGTAAAAAGATCACTTATATTTATGTAACAACTCCCTAAAAACGTCGTTTAGAACCTTAAAATCGGCTCGAAGGTTAGTGACCTGTTAAAGTCTTAATTTTTTTTTTTAAATTCAACTATTTTACTACTATAACATCCTTTTAAATCTGAACCATTGATCTCAAATAGTGTGGAATTTGATTCATTGATTTGCGCTCAATTGGACATTGGCTATTGGCGATCTTCGTTGGAAAATGAAAACGCCTCACTAATTCGGTCGACACCATACCATCAGCCCGTCGGTGATCAACGATCCCCAAGGAGTGTTGAAAACACTCCCCCAAATCGGTTGACCTGACCATCACTCATCGACCAGTTCTAGGATGATGCGGCATGACATGTGGATGTCGATGTGGCATGACACATCATCTTGATGTGACAACTTGGGTGATGTGGCATGACACATGTATGTTGTCATTGAATGACACGTGGATGACGACATCATCATCCTCTTATCCCTCATCGGCGATCGACCACTTTTCTTGGACAAATGAAAAATCTCGTCACAATTCTTTGATCCTCGATTCCTCAATCATTGGTGATCAACAGTTCCCTTGGATGCATGAAACCTTCGTTGGATTCTCTTGATGCCCCACCATCGGCCATCGATAATTGGAGATCCTCTTTGGACACATGAAACTTTCGTCAAATCGTGTTGAAGCCCGAATATCAACCATCGATGATCGACGATCTCTTATGGACACATGAAAACTTCTTCGATTTTTGCCTATCCTCGACCATCGACCTTTCAAAATTTTTGTTGACAAAGATCGACACTTAGAAATTTTGGCCAAAATTTTTCGACCCCCGACCATAGGCTATCGATGTTCAAAGTTTTCTTTTGGTTGAACTCAACTCTTCGCCAACTTCGTCAATTCAATCATTGGTCGTTCACCGTCAGAGATGTCTTCTGGTCGAACCAAACTTTTTCTCCATTTCGTCTGACCCGACCGTCGACCGTTGGTGACTTCTCATAGAGAATTTTCACACTTAGAAATTTTCAACCAAAATCCACGATGAATATAATTCATCGATCTAATAGAGAAAATGATATTGGCCATCGATTCTATTCCATCTCTTCCATGACATAATTGAACACAGATCATCAATCTGATCCATTTCAAAAAGGCCCCGAAATGAATCTTTGTCATTTATTTGATCAACCTTTCAAAATGACCAAACCTTGGATTTTTAAATCTATCTTGACGAATCTCAGTTGTTGATTTGATCAATCTTTCAAAATGATCGAACCTTGTGTATTTTTAAATTTATCATGATGAATTTTAGTTGTTGATCTCCAGATCAAAAGAGATCTTGGTCGTCGATTCACCAAATTGTTTGTAACTCTACAACAACCATTAAAACTCGAAATTCGATCATTCCAAGTTAAATTCGGCTCTGCAACTTGCATATTAGCTTCATTAAATTATATTAAACAGTTATGATTCATTTTAACATTAATCTTGACCATGAATTTGGGGAAAGTATTATTTGTTAGATGTCAATTTGAGAATCGTCTAATGTGTCCAAACAAGATATACTTTGAGGTATCTCCCAACATGCATAACTTCATGCACCCATTGGTTTATATTATATTTCTTGCCTTGGAGATGTTGCTTCTAGGGGGATTCATTTCTCTTGCTTCCATCAAGCTACTACACTATTTTTCTCTTGATTGATATGTAATAGTTATTGTCATGTTTCTAGACTATAGGAGCTACAACGCTATTTAAATCTTAGAGTTTTGCTTCAGTAGAAATCTTGTTGGTTGTAGTTACCATGGGAGCATGACAAGGATACGGTTGTTGTTATTCTCATGCATGGTTTTATATATGAGGATCCATGTTGTTGTTGTGCGATATTCCTTGTTTTGTTACTCAAATGGTGTTGTGATGTCATTGTTGAGCTTGCGAGTGATGTTCTATAGATTATTCAAAAGAGATTTTGATTGAATTAGTACCCAACTATCTAAGGGAGGTGAAAGGGTAGATGACATGATATCTAACAACTCTTTTCTTGTATTTTGTGACTACTTGTAGGATAATTTAGGCATTGTTTTGCAATCTATGAAAATCGGTTTGTGTAAATGTTTACCATAGAATACCCTTGAAGGATGTTAACTAAAAAATAGGAAATACAACACACAATGGGTCATATTTACCCAACACCCACACCCAAAAATTTTATATCTACACATATGTGCAAATCGATCCATGCATAACTAAAAAATCCAAAATACAACACACAATAGGTCATACTTACCCAACACCTACACCCACAAATTTGATATCTACACATATGTGCAAATTGATCCATGCATTGTGTTTTCATTTTTGTATACTTCTTAAGGAAATCAACCATAATATGGCTTTAGCATTTCCATAGTCACAAAATTAGGGGACAATGCTTATACAATAGGGCCTTCCCTCTATTCGTGGCTATGTTCTATGTCACCAGAAATGAAAAACAGGAAATGGCAATGGAACAAGATATGGGGAGATGAGAGTTTCAAGATAAGAAACCGTCCACCCTCCTCATAGTATGAATATTATGCATATAATAGATAGTTCAGTTGATCCAAAACCATTTAAAACTCAAAAGTAATCCACAAAATGTAATTTCTCAAGTTACAAATCAAACTACATTCACATAGAAACATTTTAAGTGTTCTTTTTTGTTTTCTTTTGTTTTTCATTTTTATTTAACTGTGGCTAATGTTTTTCAGATATCATAATGAGAAATGCTCAAGAAATGGCACTTCTATCCCATTTCAGTTACTGATTATTTATCAAAGAAAGAAGAACCTGCTATACTATTTCTGGTAACAAAGTTTCAGGGAAAGCACAAGCATATTAATGGGATTTTACCATTTAGTCCCCAACCCTATTTCAAGCGAATTTATTGTATCCTATTGAGAAGGGTGATTTGGAGAGTGTCCCGGGTTACCGAGAGTGCCAAATGAGAAGAACAACAAGTACATAGCCTGCAACGATTACAACTTCAAAAACCAGGAGTGCCATATCAGAAAAATAGCAAGCAAATAGCATGTGATGATTAAAACTTTGGAAGGAATTGGTGGTGAGTCTAGACCTATTGGTGAGAACATGGGTGTATAATTAACATGGAGTTACGCTTGAGCCTTGAGCTTTGTCAGTTAAAAAAATAAAATAATAGGAATCACTTGTGCGTAGTTGTAAAGCAAAGAGACTCTGACAAGGAAAATGAATTTCAATATTTAATATTACAATGATGATAAATTATTGCATCTCACCCATTTTTAGGAATTGTCCAACATCTTATTTCATTATAAAATTAGTTATCTACTATGTTGCATTGGTTTTCAGGACGGGAGAATGACGGGGACGAGGGGACACGTCCCCGGGACAACTAGAGCGCACCCCTAAATTTTTCAGGGGACGACGGGTTGGGATGCACAACCCTTACACTTGCCAATATTGAAAAAGCTCAAGCAATTTAAAAAAGAGCCAAGTGACATTTCATTATTGGTTACTAAACAAGAGCAAAATGCAGTTTAGCTTTAGGAAACTTAAGTGAGAAATGTTTCTATAGCAATTTTTCTTACTCGTATTTCTTGTTAATGACAATTACGTTAAAACATAAAAGGCATTCCCTTATCAATAGGTTTTGCAGATTTTTATGGTTGTGTTGAAAACCATTATAAAACACTTTGGTTCTATAAAGAGATTAGATTCATATTTCAGATTAAGAAGGTGATTGAATAGGAATTTATTCAAACATTTAGTACCCCATCGAAGTCACTACTATCTGATTGTTTTCACAATGCTTGAGGTTGGAATGGTGGACGCATTATAATTGAATGACTCCTGGAAACCCATGTAGAATATCTAAAAGCTAAGATGACTAGAAAAATGAGAAGAACGAGAACAGTAACCATAAGGATCAACCCTTTGAAATGTTGCATTTCTTGTTTTTTTGACATGGAAACTTTGCTTCTTGTAACCTTGTTTCTGAAAATACAATATTTAAATCACCAAAAACCCAAATCAAAACCCATCATACAAAACCCATGTTTTGAGCTACAACTTTTACAACAGATTTAGATTCAATGCAATACAAAAATAATGGATGGGAAAAATGATCTTATTGTCCAATCATCAATTTCCATGATTTTCATGACTGAAGATATATGCTCGAAATATCCCCAAAATCTGCCCAAAAAAATCCCTGAAATCTACCTAGAACATCCTCAAAATCTGTCCAAAACATCCCTGAAATCTGTCTGGAACGTCTTGGGGACGGCCAACAAGTCCCCGAGTCTCCAATGGACTCCCCAACAATTTGGGTAAGTTTTTTAAGGGTCCCCAAGTCCCTGGAACGCGGGGACGGTGGGTACGCGGGTTTTTTTGGGGACGACGGGTCCCCGTGCAACATAGGTTATCTAGTTCCTTCTTATTTTACTTGAATTGTGGCTCTATTCTAACTTGTCCCTGACGAAAACCATCCCCTCCATTTTTTAATGGGTTTTCGCTCTTGGAGGAGATTTACTTGAACCAAAACAACTTCACTGGAGAAATTACATCAAACGTTGGAAATATCACAACTATCTCAACCTTATGGTTGGTAGAAAATAAGTTATCAGGGACAATACCCTCTTCCATAACTAAATGTTGTCACCTCACAAAGATTTATCTTTATCACAATCAACTGCATGGAGAAGTTTTAGAAAACTCGGGAAAGTTATAGAGTTTGGCATACCTCTCTACCTTACCAGCAATATGCTTGAAGGCCACATACCCAAAGAGCTTGTTGATAACTACAACAGTCTTACTGAAATTGATCTGTCAGATAATCGTTTCAATGGGGAAATACCATAGGAGTTGGGAAACTGTAGTAGTATTTCAATGTTTTCATTTCACCAAAATCAACTCACGAAATGCATACCCTCTTCCTTTGTATCATTGCAACTACTCTATGCAGTTTATTTTAATTTGAATTCATTGTCTAGCTGTTGGCATTGAGCATCATGTAAATTCTAAATAGTCTTAGACATGAATTATAGTCATTAATTGTGAATATAGATAGATTCATATCCTTTGTATGTAGATTCAAATCCATTTTAATTTGCAAATATTTCTATGTGATTTGGATGTGATCTGGATTAAGACCCCGATAGGAAAAAATAGTAAAATTAAAAAATAATAAAATAAACATCTCTTCAGAGATCCATAGATGCATGCAGTTGACATATTTGAGGTTACATAGAAATAAGATTGAGGGATTCATTCCTCTAGAGCTGGGTGGTATGCAACAATTACAGACTTTGTTCTTGTCTGAAAATTCCCTAAGGCCCCATTCTTTCTTCAGATGAGGGAGTCATCTAGAGAATCTTTATCTTAAAAAAAAAAAGTCTCACATGAGAAATACCTTCTGAGATTTGCAATCTGAGACATATGAAATAATTTTTCATCTTTGACAACCAACTTTTTGGTCCAATTTCGTCGTAATTTGGCGTCAGAAACAATCTCACTGGATTCGATGTAACTGGGAACCTGTCTCATTGGAATAATACCTTCGACACTTTTCTATTCTGGCCAGTTGGAGTTTATGTTGATGGGGAAAAATTTATTCGAATGGGGAATTCCTATGGATATTGGGAACTGTCGGAGCTTGAGGCGATTGAGACTCGACCAAAAAGGTTTGACTGGTGTTATCCCCGTCCAATTTATGGGCTTGAATCTTTAGATGGACTATCTAGATATGAAGGATAATAATTTGTAAGATGAAGTAGCCTCAAGGTTAGGGAAGAGAAAAAATTTGAGCTCCATTGACCTGTTGATTAATACACTGAGCGGCGCCAAACTCTCTTATATCCAACAACTCAATCTCCCTTCCAACAAATTGATGGGAATGTTGCCTCCAGAAATTGGTAAATGTCATCTTTTGTACTCAATGGACTTGGATTTGAACTCATTGAATGGATCAATACCAAGCCAGTTAGCCAATCTAAAGCAATTGGAAGACTTGTCATTTTTATGAAGGTGTTGTTATATTACTTCAAGCAACAACTTAAGGTGATGTGTTTGCATAGCGTGGCACATCAATATGAAAGACATTGGAGATTTTTATCCACCTGTCCCTATGGAGATGAATTTATCAATAACATTATGGGATCGAAAAACATTACAAACTCTTCAGTTCTTTTGATTCAGGTTTGTAATTTTTTATATAGGTTTCTAAACTCAGATTTGTTACCCTAAAGGAAAGTAACAAATCATATATGTATGTATTCTCTCTATGTGTATTTGAGATATGATGGCATACCTTGAAGATGGGAAGGGGAAAGAGTGAGAAATGAAACCTACATATATACATTTAATATAATGAATAAATTCCATAACCACTGTCCATTGAGTCATCCCCATATAGACTCTTTTGTCATGTTATATAATATTAAAATATCTTAATTGATATTCTGATAAAGACTATCCATTTTGTAACATTGTTCTAGGCTTGAATTAATGTTCAATTTCAAATGTATATCTAACATCCACCTTCCACCTTAATCCTCTTGTAGTATGTCCATTTGTATATATTTGTTAATTATTGATCTTTCTGCCACAATCATGATGTCTATTAATATTGGTTGTTTTTCAATTTGAGGATATAGAAAACATTCAAATATATTATTCAGATCATTTTTCCATAAAATGAATGATGTACTTTTTTTTGTTTTGTTTTGTTTTGACATGCATGAAGACCAGGAAGACAAGGACCACCAATACACGCCTCTAATATGTTTAATGGAAAGAAAATTATTTCTTTTTTTTTTTTGTAAATAAAAGGGGTGGGACCTATTATATAGCTTTAATCAAAAAGACAATACAGTTGTTTGGGATGCCAGATGTCCCACCTGGGTAGGAAACCGGGCCATCTGGACATCCCCTGCCAGATGTCATCCTGGTCACAAAAATGACGAAGTTTACCATGCAGCGTCCTACCCGAAGGAAACCAGGACGTGCATTCAGGAAAATTTAACTGAGTAACAGAAGTTATGACTAAGAAAGACTATAAACTAGATGGCTCAAGGCCTAACTGAAAACAAGATAGTAAAGCAAAAAACCAATTCTGGATTTCCATTGACCTACTAGCCTGCGCACTAGTGTTGTTCCTCGGTCTGCTTCCATCCGGCTGGGAATGCATATGGGCGTGCAGAAGTTGGGCATTGTCGCCTCAGATGCGTCCTGGAGTGGGCCGCGAAATACATGTCCAATATCTGTTCAATCCTCGTTAGCCTGAAGGTCTGGTCATCCAACAAACTTCTGATTTCAAAGATGAGGCTGAGGCATTCCCAATTTGATGAGGACGGCTGCTCTTGGCTGTGACTTGCATTTGAGTCCTTGTCGTGCCCTGGTGGATTATCCCTCGTCGCCTCCCTGAGTGCATCAGAGGGTATCTCTTCTTCTATGTAACAGGTGGAGTGGGGCTGCTCTTCTTCGTCTTTGGGAGCTGTCGTTTCTCCAACAGTCGAGCGCTGCCTAGCATGACCAAAATCTGTTGACGGGTTCCAATTCTCGGGCACAATGAACAGTAGATGCTCCGGTATGCTGTCTAGTATACCCCATTCCGGAATCTCTTCGACCACATACGCCATGGGTGGTGTACATGGCTTCGTTTTCCTTCTGCGTCTAGCTATGGTGAGAGTTGCTTCAAAAGTTTGTTTCCTCTACCTTCTGGATTTCGCAGCATACCAAGCTGCTCCTCTCCGGGGTGTCTCGCGTAGTCGTGGCATTGTGGAGGTCGGGTGGGATGCCCAGTTGCTTCCCTGGGAGGTCGCTTTGCTGCCTATCGCGAGGAGAATTCCTGAATGCGGGGTCTGTTCTTGCAAATTCCCACGGACGCGACTGCTGTTTTGCAGCTTACCTAGAGCGAGAACTACCCAGAGCAGCTGGTTCTCTCCTCCCACAATCCTAACAATGAAAATTAACGCGAGCCGAACCGCCATAACTTGAATGCCTGGTTTAATGTTGCAAGCCTGCCTGGTACGCCTCCCGCGAGCGAGAGGCCTCGTCGGGTTAATGCCCTTGCACTGATCCATTGCAATTTTAAATGCTGAGGGGACGCCGGCCAGTCGAGGTATTAATGCGGCGTCCTGGCTGGCGTCTGCATGGCAGCCTCTCCCTATGTGTCACCCCATCCGGGGCTTCGAGGTCCTCTGTGGCCAATGTGTGGCATCGAGTGATGATCTCTGGATCGGGTGGTCTATGGGCCTCCCAACAGAAGTGTTCCATCTCCCTCTCAACTGCCACATTTGCTAGATAGTCCGCCACTTTATTTGCTTCCCTTCTCACATGAGAGGTGGTGATACTGAGATGGGGTTGGAGGAGGTGGCTAAAGTCTTCAAGCAGGCCCTATAGTCGCCAACTTGGCGAGACTTTGTCGGGGTGACCACCATGTATAATCTTGGTTGTAAGCCTTATAATGATTTGCGAGTCCCCTTCTAGGATTACTTGATGATAACCTTTATCCATAGCTGATTGGAGGCCCCGTAGTAATCTCGTTAGCTCAGCTACATTGTTGGTAGTATCGCCTAGAAATCCCGCTTCCAGCGCAAGAATCTCTCCAGTGTAGTTTCTGAGCACAGCCCCATAACCTGTCGCTCCTGGATTGCCTTTGGATGCGCCATCAAAGTTTACTTTGATGAAGCATTCCGGGGGAGGAGTCCAGCAGACTGGGCTAGTCAACGGTCTCTGAAGAGATTTTGTCCCCAGTTGTTTGTTGAAGATGGGCTGCCAGTTTTGTAAGGTGCATCGTTCCTCTGGGCTGCATTGCAGATCTTCTTCTGTCCACGATTTTCTTCTGATTGTTTCTTTAATGTGGGATCTGATTGTCTCCCAGGTAGTGTTTGGCGGGGTGGGTTGGGAGTGAAAGATTCTCTTATTTCGTTCCTTCCAAATTTGCCAGAGGATGAAACCCGACAGAAGTTGCCAGATTAGTTTTAATATGGGATTGTTGTAAGTGCCATGATCCCAGTTTTCGATTGTATCATTAATGTTGTCGCGGTCTTGGTTGGATCTGCGCATGGCTTGCGCTCCTTTGTCCCAGATCTGTTGGCTGTAGTGGCACCCATTAATGAGGTGTTCTTTGGTTTCCTCCTGTTGGTGGCATAAGGCGCAAATGGATGGTCCAATGAAGCCCCTTTTCCTTAGGTTGTCCCACGTGAGGGCTCTGTTATGCACCACAAGCCACAAAAAGGTGGAGACTTTGGGCCAGAGAGCCGGATTCCAGACTTTGCTCCAGATTCGTTCGTTTCTTAATTCTTGATGCTGGCTTTGCAGTAGATAGGCTTCTTTTATATTGAAGGTTCCGGTTGTGGAGTATCCCCATCTGAGGATGTCTGGTCCCTCTCTTGTGAGTATTTTCCTGTGCATGGCTTGAGTTTGCCAGACCTATAGATTGAGATCTTCCGGGATCTCGAGCTCCTGGTGTGAAAGCTTCCATTGCCGCCATTTCTACTGTTGCGTTTGTGGTTTCCATAGGTGTCTGACCTTTAGGGCGGTATCCCTATGGAGGCTTCGTTTGAGGTCCGATAGTTCCTCCATTGCGTCCAGTGGTTTGAGTTGCTGCCATGAATCTTGCCAGAACAGGGCGCTGCCTCTGTCTCTAATTTCCCAAAAGGCATGCTCCTGTACCAGCGTACGATTCTGCCAAGCTGTATTCCAGATATGGGAGCCCTGTATTGGAGTGTTGTGTCGGATTAGCTGGTCCTCCGGTGTGAATGGGGCGTACTTTCATTTCCATAGTTGTGCCCAGGCTGCTGTGAGATTTTTGAGCCATCTCCACCATATTTTAGCCCCCATTACCTGATTGAGCTTCCCTGGATCTCGTAGTCCCAATCCTCCATGAATTTTTGGCTTGCAAAGTGTTTCCCAGCTGACTAGCACCCACTTCTTGTTGGGCTGATGACCACTCCAGAGGAAGTTTCGCTGAAGATTTCTGATGGCTCTAATGACTTTTTTTGGTGTGGCCAGGGCTATGAATAGATAGGTGGGTAAATATTGCAGTACTGATCTGATAAGGACCAATCTGGAGGCAATGTTGAGGGGTCTAAAGGTCCAATTGCTTAGCCTGTTCGAGATAGAGAGGAGGAGGTTGTTCCAAGAGATGGAGCGAATAGTCGTTCCAGCCAGGGGAACCCCGAGATAATTGGATGGAAGGGAGCTCCTAGGTATCCCCAGAAGTCTAGAAATGTGGATCTGGATGCAAGACGGGGTGTTAAAGAAGAAGAGCTTTGACTTATCCAAATTAAGCTCCATGCCTGAGGCTTCAGAGAATTCCGACAAGATGGAATTGAGTTTGATGGCTTCCTTGACCGTGGGAGAGTTCAGTAGGAGTGTGTCATCCACAAATTGGCTGTGAGAGGGAGCTGGCTGAATGTTGTGCAAGGGGAGGCCTTTGAGGGAACCTTCCAAGACTGCAGCCTTGATATAACGTCCCAGGACCTCCGCCATGAGAACAAACAAGAAGGGAGAAAGGGGGTCCCCCTGTCGTATTCCTCTTGAAGGTGAAAACGGTTGAGAGGGGACTCCATTAACCAGAATGGAGAAGAAGGCTGAGGAAGTCAAATTTAAGATCCAATTTATCCAGCCCTGATCGAATCCAAAAGAATCAAGGACGGCTCTGAGGTACTTCCAATTGGCTCGGTCGAAGGCTTTAGAAAGATCAAGTTTGATGAGCATACCTGGAGTACAAGTGGATTTGAGGGAATGGATGATCTCATGCGCCAGGACAACACTGTCCATAATTTGTCTCCCCTCTACATACCCTGCTTGCTCCTTTGAGATGACAAAAGGCAGAATGGGTTTCAGACGGTTGGCTATGACCTTCGTGATGATTTTGTAGATAACATTGCACAAGGCTATGGGTCGGAACTGCTTGGGGTTAGTGACTCTTTCTTCCTTCGGGATGAGGGTGAGAAAGGTGGCATTTAGAGCTGGTAATACCAATCCTGAAGTTCTTGATTCCTCTATTACCTCCCAAACCTCGTGTTTAATCAGGTCCCAACAATAGTGGAAGAAGTCCGTGGTGAATCCGTCCGGTCTAGGGGCTTTTCCTGGAGGCATGGTTTTGATTGCTTGGTTTACTTCTTCTTGGGTGATGGGCTGTGTTAGCACTGCATTTTTCTCTGACGTGAACAGCGACGGTATGTGCTTAGTGACCCGCTGAATGGCTTCCGTTCTGTCAACATTTGGCTCCGTAAGCAAGTCCTGATAATACCTGAGAAGCTCTTCCTCGATCTTGGTATGTTCCTTGATCATGTGGCCTTGACTATCTTCCAAGTGGGTGATCCTGTTAACATGTCTTCTATGTATCATAGCTCTGTGAAAAAATTTCGTGTTCCTCTCCCCTTCCTTAAGCCATTGCACCCTGGATTTCTGCTTCCATAAGATTTCTTCTTGCTTTCTTCTTTCTTCGAGTTGTTCCTGTAGTTCTGCCTCTTCCTTCATTAGTTCAACAGTTGCTGAAGCCAGAGATGAAAGTTTTTTGGATCTCCCCCATTCGGTTTTCTATAGTTCTGATGCTTTGGAGTATATTGCCAAAGCAGTTTTTGTTCCATTGTTTCAACAATTGTTTGAAGTTTTTAAGGCGCTGTTGGAATTTGTACATTTTGGATCCATGATCGATTGTCGATTGTGCCCACCAGGATTTAGCCAATTGCTGAAAGTCCGGGTGCTGCAGCCAGAATTTCTCAAAGCGAAAAGGCTTGTATCTGGGTGGGTCACCCAGATTTAGTTGCAGAGCAATAGGCCAGTGATCTGAGCCCACTTTTGGTAGAATGAGACTTTCCAAACAGGAGCCTGCTTCCATTATCTCTTCAGTGACTAAGAAACGATCCAACCTACAGGCGACATGCTGATTGCCCGATCTGCGATTGGACCAGGTGAAGGTGTCATTGCTATTTTTTATATCTACCAAATTTAGATTGTCAATGAGGGTTCTGAACTTACCACTATCTTGCTCGAGTTTCTTGGTGCCTCCTGTTTTCTCCTCCAGCGTCAGGATCATGTTGAAGTCACCACCTAGGATCCAATTTGGTGTTGCAACCAGTGTTTTGATCAGCTCCAGCCGCTGCAAGAAAATGTCTTTATCTTGATTGTTCTGAGGCCCATATACATTGGTGATGGCCCCTTCCTGATTCGATCCAATGACCTCGAAGTGGGCGGTTATTGTGCTTATCGTTGTGAAGGGGTTGCTGATTGTGATGCTTTGCGGGTCCCATAGGATGGCCAGGCCACCTGAGGCCCCTATTGAATCTATGGTTAGGAATCTGCAAGCTTTCCATATACGCTGAAAGATAGCTTCGGCGTCTCCTCCTCGGCATTTGGTCTCCTGTAGCATCAGAATGTCCGGTTTTTCTATTGTTATGCAGTCTCGTAGAATCCTTTGCTTGGATCTACCATTTAGTCCTCTGATGTTCCAGGTGATGATCTTCATCATTAAGAAGGGGGGGCAGAATGGAGGTATCCCTCCGAGAGCTTGTGGATCTGACTCGAATTGATCATAAGGTTGCCAACTTCCTTGATCAGCTGTTGCGCGGTTTTTCGCCCTCTTCTTTTATTCTCTCGAGGTATCTTCTTCGAGCCAGAGCTCAGGTCTGTTGCTATGCCCAGGCGTGCCGTGGATCCAGCTGAGGAATTTAGAAAGACTTTATGAACTTTGCACAGTTGTTCTTCAGGGAGGGTATGCAGGTCCTTTTGGTTGAGCGCTTTCTCCAGCTTTTCCAGGTCTATTCCTGCCAGGTCTCGGTCATCGATCAGCATTGGGGTGTCTCCGTCCCCTTCTCCTCTGTCTTCTGTGTAGATTTCGCCTGTTACAGAGTTGGGGTTGATGTTCGGGCTGTTCGTGGACTTCTGTGGAGGGTCTTTATGTGGGTTTTGGATCTCCTCTTCTTCTGGCAGTTGGTCCAAGATCTCACATGAATTTTTGGTTGCAATTTTTTGGCTGGTATCTGGGATTTGCTTTCTTGGGGGGTTTCGCCTCCTTGAGGTGACGGTGGTGAAGCCATCCTTCTGCAGGGTTTCACTTGCCTTTGTCGCTTGTTTGATGAGATGACAATCCCGAAATAGGTGGCCGTGCTCATGGCATCTCCTACATCTGAAAGGGATGTGCTCATAATCCAAAGTTTGTTGCCAGTCCTCATCCTGGTATTCAAGGGTCACCGTACCAGGGATTGCTTTGGAGATATTCATGTATACACAGATCCTGGCGTAGGAGGTGTATTTTCTCTGCTTTGTGGCTTCCGAAGCTTTGACATATTGTCCTAGGGTATTGCCTATACCCATAAGGATCTCTTCCAAACAAAACTCCTGTGGGAGGGAGTATAGACATATCCATACAGGGGCCATGGTGAAATCTTCTTTATCCGGGCTGAATCTTTCCGTCCCAAAGCGTAGGAACAGCCCTGCAGAGTTGAAGAAGTATGGTCCATTTTCAAAGATCCTGTCCTTGTCCTCGAGGTTGTATAGAATGATGGTGAAAAAACCCTTGGAGCTGAGTTGCACCTCATAGTCTCCTTTGGGGTTCCACCAATGCTTGATCCACTTGTTAAGGTCCCTCTCTGTGGGCCAAAGCCCCAGAAATTTCCCAATGAGGGCATGTTCTTTCATAAATTGTGTATGCTCTCCAACCCTAGTTGAACTAATGAGATATCTCGGAGATTTTTCCAGTTGTGGAATGCATTTACTTGGTTCCCAACTTTGTGGCTGCTTGGGCTGGGAGGTTCCTGCTTCTATGTCCATTTCCGTTCGCAGACCCTGCACCTTGGCTAAGAGCTGATCTCTTATCTGCGTTGGCGGCTCGAAGGTGGGTCTCCTTGCCCTGACGCCCGATCTATCATTTTCCGCCACGTTACCATATGAGGGGGGTTTCCCCCCCCCCTCCTCGCCCATAATGGTGTATCAGTGGCCACCAAGAAAGCGTGATCGTCTCTGTTGGATTGCTCCACCTGTTGTTGAGTGCGTGCTTCAGCTGGCTATGCCGCGGGAGAGCTAGGGTTTCTCATCAGAGCCGAGTCGCCCCCAAGCATCTCTTTATTGTTACAATCGGAAAGAAAATTATTTATTACATATTCAAAGTACTATCATATATGTCCAAGTTTGTATTAAATTTTAATCAATGTTGGTGTCTGTTTTATTTCAGCATTCACTATTTCAAAATTCCTAACTTACGATGGAGATGGAGCATAAGGCCAATCAACCCGCATCCAAGCCCCGAGTTGTTGTCATTGTTAAAACCATTCAAGTATTTATTACCGCTCTTTTAGTGTTATTCAATTGAATAATAATGTTGAATTCATGTGAATATATGATGAATCATTGAAGCTTTTGCCTTCTCTATTAAGAGCTTTAATTTTCTTATACTCTCTCCCGTAGTCAGTTATTATCTTCCTAATATGTCGTCTACCTGCAAGCCAATTTATCTCCAATGAGACATGCATGGATATATATCTTCCTGTAATGAATATGGAATAAGTTGAATAACAACTCTCAATAGTCGAAATTACAGTCTTAAATTACTTCAAGGAAACTACGTTGACAAACTCATTTACAATCTCAAAATTTGAGGATGTACAAATTTTCAAAGTAAAAGAATTCGGTATTAGAATTAGATCAAAGATCAAATTCAGTCAACTTGAAAAAAGGATTATCAAAATTATCAATTTTTATTGCTGAATTTTGTCCCACTTAAAAAAAGGGACTAGTTGCTATAGCTCCAATGAATACCAATATTCGCCCCTTTTAATTTTCAAATATTAGTGTAATGCACAAACTTCGAAATAATTAACTAACAATTTTGGGAGGTCATGCAAATGTATCTCATTCTAACTTTATTCATTATAGGAGAATTAAGTTTTGGAGCTTTGCTCTTCTGTCTTATTGGACATATATCTACAAGAAAACTTTGCAGATAAACATATATATGAATGAGAATAGAATGTTGAGCTTCCATGGAATATGAACTGCCATCTTATTGACAAATAGAACAAAATAAAATTATCGGATAGTTCGGTCTACTCCTGTACTATTTTTACAACCATTAAACACTTTCAAGACTCATCATCACAGAAACACTAAACAATTGTTGCTTTTTCTCTTCATAACACAGTACTACCTAATACCATCTTATGTGGAGGTTTTCCTTCAATCATTGACAAAGTTGCTCAAAAGCTCCCCCAACCCACTGCAGTTTGGGATAGTTACAAGAATTAAGCTCCGCTAACAAAATCAAATGTCTGGAAACTCTAGTATTTCCTTGCACAAACAATATTCCTTGTACAAAGTTTCATTAACTTCTAGCCTTGACAACTCCTCTACTTTCAATGTTTTGCAACGATTATTTCCCAGGGCGTAGAACAAAAGCCCTCTAACTGCGAGACCACAGAACAAAATCCCTCTAACTGCAAGACCACCATAAGTGGGCTTGTTAATACAAAAATGAACCATATTAGATTGAGATTAAATCAAAGTAGTAAGTATATGGCTTCTTACATGGACAAGTTCAAGTAAAATCTGACAGAAAACGATTTCTACAGTCCATGCATCTGGGCCCTTTCACATTTTAGGCAAATCCCCCCCACACCCATGTCAAGGGTTCTTCGATTTCTTCGATGGCAAAGCTGGTTCTGGTCATAGGTTCGCTATTATGCTCACTGGTATTTGCCTCTGCGACCATCATCAAAGCCAGGGCTTTGAAGAAGAGTAATGCTTCAATATCCTAGAAGCTAATGACATAGAGGCTGGACTTCACTTGTGAAGATGTTCTGGAGTGTTTGAAAGAAGATAATACTATATGGAAGGGAGGAGTAGGGGTTCTTTACAAGTATTCGATGCAGAGTGGGGAGGAATTTTCAGTGAAGAGGTTTGCCTAGGATTGGAAGAGGGTCTTCTCAGGATCATGGGTTTGTTACGGAGATTCAGACGAGGGTTGCTTCAGGGTCCGACTGGTTATATGCATGGCCCGTCGGCTAGTGAAGGAAAAGGACCACCCACTCATCTTCGAAGTTCCTAAAACCCTTCTGTGGACCGGAATTTTTTTCGATATATTTGTTTGAATCGTCAATGATGGACCTTGGGGTTCCTAGTACCGAGAATTGGGGTTGAATGTAAAGATCGTAGGGCCATTGAGCTTGGCTCAGTTGGGGGATTTCTATAATGCCTTGGATGGATTTGTAAACTCAATGTTGAGAGCCCAGGGACTTGATCACAAGCTCATATGCTCATGGAGGCCATGTTGTGCGGGAAGCCACTGCTGGAGATATTCCATTGGAGGCGGTGTAACAAAAGAAGCGGTTACAACAAAATCTGATCGGACAATATCGACAGCAAAGAGATAGGCATACTAAAGAGATATAGGGATAATATAGGTGACAAATGGACAAATATGGTACTATAGATGACAGGTGGATAAAGATGGTGGTTTTTGAAAACTTGTTAACCTATAAAGATGAACGAAGATGGTGGTTTTTGAAAACCTATGAATTAGTTGACAGGTTTTCATGAAAAGATAACACGAAGATATGCCTTCGGCATAATTATGTTCATGTAAAAATATTCTTAAAGAAAGTTGATTTAAAATTATTATTATCAAAATATTCTTTTGTTATTAATGTGATTTTTTTAAATATCATATGTAAACTCCATGTTGAACAGATAAATAGATAAGGAATTAGACATCTGCCTCATATGTATAAATCCATTTTAACTTTGATTAAACTTGAGAAACAATTATCCACAATTAAAATAAATCTACAATAATACTAATAATATTTTATATTTATTTTAATATAAATTTTATATAAAGTTTATTTATTCCTTTCCCATTGTTAAATATTATAATATTATATAATTGAAACATAAAAAATCACCATTTCCACCCAATGTTTAAGTTATATATTTTCTCCCAATCCATGACCTATATCTAAGCTATAAAGGAAAATAGTAGAACATGTCGTTTGATGTCTTATAAAGTAAGAAATGTATAATGGATGCTAACTATTGTGGAGTAAGAAATGTACAACAACCATGGCCTATATCTATTTATAAATGAAACTAGCATAACTTGTCCACTGAATTTGTGGTTATGAATTAAGAAATGTATAATGGATATTAACTATTGGGAAGTAAGAAAGGTGCAATCGATACTAGTTATGTTTGATTGTAAAAGTGGATTTTGTTTAAATTTTATTTAATGTATATATGTTGTATTTATATATATTTTTAAGTTGAAAGGTTATTTTTATAGTTTAATATGATGAAGATGTGTAATTTTTTCTATGATTAATAACAAATAAAATAGCGTGATGTTGGTCATAAATCAATGTAAGTCCATCTTAATTATGAATCTATCTTACCTTAGAAACAATTAAATTCCCGGATGTTAAAACATTTTTTAAATTGAAAAACCTTGAATTCACCTATAGGGATTTGATCACACATGATAGATCTAGAGTTCTAGAGTTAAGGTAGTTATAAAAATGAGTTTGATAATATCTCTCATTATATAATCCTTTTATAGTATGTGTTCATCATAAACTTGGAGGGATTATTCAAGGTACTTTCACAATGAATTTGAATATTGTGTAAGAATATGAAATGTAGAAAATTGAATTAGCTCTTCGAATATACAACTTTTGGTCATAGAAATTGTCAATAACTATGTCAAATTTGATTTTTTTTCTAACAATGTTATGTGTAGGTGTTGAGTACATTAACAATGGAATTTCATTTCAAAAACTTGCATACTTGTAGAGAAGCCATTCTTCTTGTGTTGTGTATTTTTTGAAATATATATATATATATATATATATATATATATATATATATATATATATATATATATATATATATATATATATAATCAAAGTCAACATATCCATGAAATTACAACGTCTCTTGTTCGTGCAAGCTAAGAGGGTCTTAACATGATCAAAACATTTTATTTTATTTTCAGATAGTAGATATCGGTCTCCTCTAGTGTCGTATATAAATCATTCGAGAAATGGTTAAGCTGACAAAAAATTATAGCAGAGATAAGAGAGGGGTGTATTCTAGAATTTTGATACATTTCAAGACAAAAATAGATTAAAAATAATATTAATTTAAAAAAAATTGTATATTTGGAATTTGCAGGGCCAATTCTATGTGTTTGTAGTTTCGTCAATAATTGAATTGTGTATCCTATAGAAAAATAACGTCAAAAACAAATATCTAGAGAAGAATTCATAAAAATGGAGGTTTTAATGTATTTGTTTACCGAACCACTAGGTTTGTCATCCCTAACCTAAATGTGAAGCAACCAATTCAACAAACATGTATGATGCTAGAGTGTTGGAAGATTGGTTGTTGTCAATGATGTCAACCCTAGTCATGGGTTTCAGACCGCAAGATTCATAAAGGTATTTGGACGTGAAAGACAATGCACATGCATATATCACACCCATGAATGGATAGTATACATCATGATATTTCCATTGGTATGTGGCACGTCACGTGGATCATCATGGTTGAGGAGAAATGAATTTTTGAAGATGACAAAGTGAATTGAAGA
>CBVK0100145653.1:0-13001 GCA_900067695.1 Picea abies | reverse complement strand
GTAAGATGACCTGAAAATAACATACCTTAGAACACATCACCAAAAGACTTCATCCTCCCTTGAAATCCGGTCTTCTTTACTTCTGATTTCCTCTGAAATTGAACTTGTGTATCAAATGAATGTATAATGATATTTATTTATACCATTTATGTCACTTCCTTTTAACATTAGGGCCGACCTGACACTTTCTTATTTTGTAATTCTGTTCTTTAATTATCTTCAGGGCCTACATGTTCTTCCTTCTTTAATTCACTTTGTCATCTTCAAAAATTCATTTCTCCTCAACCATGAGGATCCACGTGACATGCCACATACCATTGAAAAAAAAATGATGTATACTATCCATCCATGGGTGTTGTATCTGCATGTGCATTGTCTTTCATTTCTAAATACCTTCATCAATTTTTCCGTCCAAAACCCATGAATAGGGTTGACATCAATGACAACAACCAATCTTCCAACAGGAATTTCCTGAAACACCATGTCATGCTTATTGAAGTTATGTTTATCTCTAAAGGAAAATTTCCTACTTTAAGTTGGGCTTCTATTCAATGAATATTAACAATAACTCCATTAACATGTTTTTAGGAGATTCTCCATTTTATGTGAGCTAGTCACTTGAATGGGTAGAGCCAGAGTTTGGAAGGTGATCTCCATATCTTTCGCTGCCTGCCCCATTCTTGTTAACCACCATGAACAATTCGGTACTTCCTTCCCAAGGGGGTTCCTCTTCCTGTACGTTTGCTTCAGTCATGCCATCCCACTTTACTTGTTGCAGCTCCTATTCTGGTTACTCGACCTGTGCCTCACTTCACATGTATTCTTACTTTTGCTTCCCTTGAAGCTGTAATAACCCCTGCTATTACACTCCTTCTGTTTGCGTCTATTCCTAATGTCCCTCTTTTTATTGACCTTCCCCCACTACAATCTCATTCTTCCAGTCATGGTTTTTCCATGGTGGTGAGGGCTTCCGTCAATTTTTTCTGTTAAGGCTCACATGATCATGATGGTTCATCCTTTATCCCTATGTGATCACTGCCCTTGCTCGCTTGTGATCCGATTGTGCTTCTCTCCGTACCTGTACTTGGGCCTGGTGGATCGATCCTGGTTATCACCAACCCCTCATGCCTTACGTCATTCTTTGCATGCAACTTGCTACCTAGCCTTTCACTCATGATTTCCCCGCAACTCTTACTGGTGTATTGGCCTTGCTTCCAGTTACCCTTTTGCTGTTTATTGTGATCTTGCATGATAATTGGTGGCTGAGTGTTAGGTAATCATATTCTTCCTGGGCCTAGTGTACCTTCCAAGAGGCCTTGCGATGTACTCTTTGATGTGAACTTCCATGCTTAAGTTGCCTTCACAATATTTTTCCACCAGATGGTTGCAGTTTGTTCTGATTTGCCCACTCGAAATGTTGATCTAGATATCGTCTAGTTTCAGGCCTTCCTTTCTGATCCCCTTGTTGGCGAGCTTGTCTGCTAGAGCATTCATTGTCCTACACACCCATAACAACTCCATTGTATTCAAAGTTCTCAGATGCTCATGGATTTTATGTAGGGAGTGTGCAAGGTTCTAGTGTCACTGAACCTTTCCCACTCTGGTGCCATTTTGGAGTATTTTCACCATGTTGATAACTAGGGTGGATTCACCTTCCACGGTGGTGTTTTCCATCCTTTTATGACTTAGGATTTCAAGGCCAAGCTCTATGGCTCCAAGTTATGCCGCATTGTTGGTTGAGTTTCCCATTCTCCCAACATATAGTCGGATGATGTTGACACCACTATCTTTGATCACTCCACCTGCCCCTACCACTCTTGCATTTCCTTTTGCTGCCCCATCAAAATTCAGTTTGAGGAACCCCGACGAAGGGGGATTCCAGTTGCAGGCTCCTATCTAGAGTTGCAGATCACACCCTACAAGTATGCTATTGCGCCATTCTTTTAGATGGAAAAAATCTAGGATGCAAGAGTCTTGGTTTGTAAGTTGAGATTTCTCCTTATTGCAGTTGTAGCTCTACACCGTTTCTCTTATTTGAGAGACTATTGCATCCTTTAGCCTTTCTTCCAGTAGGATTTCATTCCTGAAGATGCATCGTTTCCTTTCTTTCCAGATTTCCTAGATGATCATCCCCCACGTTAGATTCCAACAAAGGTTCACCATTTCATTTTCTTTATAACTCTCATTCCAATTGTTGATGGTTGCGCTGATGTTTCCCTAGATCCTATTGGATTGGCGGTAGATTCCTAACGCCCAATCCCAAATCTCTGCTATGTAAATGCATTCATCGAGAAGGTGTTCAGTTGTTTCCTCCTTGACTTGAAATAGATGGCAGTGAGAAGGACCTATGAAACCCCTTTTCATGAGGTTCTCCTAGATTATAATTCGATTGTGTAGAACTAGCCATTCGAACATTTTGATTTTTGGCCATTGGGGGTTTTTCCAAATCTTTTCCCACTGTTGCTCCAGATTTTCTTGGTCTTGGCCCATGATGTAATACCATGCTTCTTTTAAGTTGAATTTACCCCAATTTTTCTTGCCCCACCTCAATTGGTCCTCTTCTTCCGAGACCCCAATTTTCCTTTTCCCTAATTCCTCCTCCACCTCTTTCGTTATTGTTTCGATCCGGGCTCAATTTTGTGGATTAAGCTTGTCCTAGATCCTCCATATGGAACTACCATCCCTTTTCTTCCAGTATTGATGGATTTTTGTTTTGCCTTGCCCAATCATTTCCTATTGGAGATCCTCCCTATCCAGATTTCCATTATGGGTTCCTGTTTCCATGCGTCCTCCTAGAATCTTGTTGTTCTACCATTTATGAATTCCTAGAAGCTGTGTTTCTGGATCCAGTTCTTATTTCTCCAGGCGATATTCTAAATGGCTGATCCCTCCCTTGTGCCCATGAACCGAATTTTCTCCTGGTCGCTGATGTTCGGGGAATACTTGGCCTTCTATAGGTTTTCCTATGACACCAATTTCTCTTTTACCCATATCCACCAGAGCTTTTCCCCATAGGCTTCGTTGGTTACGTATGGGTCTTGTAACCCCAATCTGCCTTTGATTTTTGTTATGCATATCTTATCCCAGGCCACTAGGGCCCATTTTTATTTATTTTCTGTGCCTCTCTATAGGAAGTCTCTTTGGATGGCTCTTATATTTTGTAGTATTCCTTTGGGGGCTAGAAACATTGACATCATATATGCCAGAATTTCTTGTAGAACCGTTTTGGTGAGGATAAGCCTTCAGGCCAGGTTTAGAGCTCTGTATGTCCAATTTTTTACCCTCTCCTGCAATTTGCTGATAACTCCTTCCCATGTAGCATTTTTGCAGGCTTTGTCCGTCAGGGGGATTCCCAAGTATTTTGTTAGGAGCATTTTGCATTCAAACCCCAAAATGTTGGACAAGTTTCTTTGAATGGTTGTATTAGTGTTGAAGAAATATATCATGGATTTGGAGTGGTTGATTTACACCCCCGAGGCTTCCCCAAATTCTTCTAAGATTCTTTTATAAGCCTTTTCTTCCTTTATCGTGGGTGTTCCATGGAGTAGGGTATCATCAATGAACTGTTGGTGTGTGGAGGTTGGACAATTTTCAAATGGTTTGATGCCTTTTATTTCACCATCTGTAGTTTCTCTTTTTATGCTTCTTCTTATCCCTTCCATCATTATAATGAACAGGAAGGAAGACAAAAAATCCCCTTGTCTTATGCCTCTATATGGACATAAAGGTTTGGCTGGGGCTCCATTGATTAACAATGAGTAGCTTTTCATTGAGATTAGAGAGATGATCCAGTTGATCTAGTGCTGGTCGAAACCAAAAGCTTCAAGCATCTTGGCCATGTAGTGCTAGCTTATTTTTTTGCATGCCTTCACCACTTCAAGTTGGATTATCATCCCCCCTCTCCTTTGGATTTTTAGCATGTAAATAATCTCATGGGTGTGGATGATATTGTCAAGGATTTGTCTTCCTTCCAAAAAACCCACCTATTCCTATGAAATCAGTGTGGGAAGGAGTGGTTTCAGTCTATTGGATATGACTTTAGAGATTATCTCATAAACTACATTGCATAAATCTATAGGATTGTAGTGGTCTGGGGTCCTAGCTTCATTTTTATTTTGGGATTAGAGTGATCATTGTGGCATTTAAATCTTTCAGGATGGATGCCGAGCGCCTGGAGTCCTCCACCACCCCATAAGGATCAAACCAACAATTCCAATGTGAAGCCATCTGGGCCTGGGACCTTTCCATTGGGCATCCCCTGGACTGCGTGGATGGTTTCTTCCTTTGCGATGGGTTTGCTTAGGCTGACATTTTGATCCTCTGTGAAAAACTTGGGGATGTGCTGAATTATTCTTTGTATGGCCTTGAATCTGTCTTGATTGGGTTCCTGGGCTATCCCCTGGAAGTGATTGACCAATGTATTTTCAATTTCCTAGTGGGATTCTCTTTCGATCCTGTCCTAATCCCTAATCTTCAAGATTTTGTTATGAGATCTTGTTGCAATAGTTTTTATATGAAAAAACTTGGTATTCCTCTCCCCTTCCCTTAGCCACCTTATTCTGGAATTTTGGCACCACATAGTTTCTTTCTACTGGCATCTTGCTTCCCATTACTGGGTCATTTGGATCTCTTCTTTTTTCCGATCCTCTGTGTATCCCTCTTCGATGCAAAGTTCCTGGAGCTTCCTCAATCTATCCTTGATAATTTTTTTCCTCTTGTTTATGTTTCCAAAGACTTCTCTGTTCCACTCCTTGAGTTTTTGTTTGATGTACTTGAGTTTCTTGTATAGTTTGAACATCCTTGTCCCTTGCTCCAATAGTTCCTCCCGCCACCATTGGTTGATTTTCTCCTTGAAGGTGGAATGGTCGATCCAAAATTTCTCAAATCTAAACGGTCTGTTCTTCAGTGTGGTTTGAAAATTAGCTTCCAATTGAACTGGCCAGTGGTCTGATCCCCCCCATTGGAGGATGCTACAGTCCAAAGTTAGTCCCTGCCAAATGATGGATTCTGACACCAAGAACTTGTCTAGCCTTGTAGCTACTTGGTGGTTATCTAGTCGTTTGTTGTTCCAGGTGAACTGTCCATTGCTGGTCCTGATGTCCACAAGCTCCATTGTGTCAATGAAAGCTGAGAATTCTTCCACGTATCTGCCCAGTATCTTGGTGCCCCCTTTTTTCTCAGCAAGTGTAGTGATGATGTTGAAATCCCTTGCCAGGATCTAGTGGAGATTGTTGTTTTGATCCTTTAGATTCTCTAGGTCTAGGAGCATTCTCCTTTTTTCCTCCATCACATGGGGTCCATACACATTAGTGCATAGAATTTCCATCATGTTCCATATAATTTGCATGTTAATAGAAAGTGTGTGTCTCGTTGCTTCTGCTACAAGTAGGTTCATCGATTGTGGGTTCCACAAGGTGAGAATACCTCTCACCATCTGTTGTCTTTCGACAACCAACATCTTGTACTTACTCCATTGTTTTTTACTAATTGTTTCCATTCTGTCTAAAGTGCATTTTGTCTCTTGAATGAAACAAAAGTCAGTTTGTTCCTTCCCCGATCTATTTTTAAGGATTTGTTTCTTTCTTGGGATGTTTACGCCTCTTATATTGCATGTTATAATATTCATTTAAACATGTTGGGGGGAGTTGGGGAAGATATTTTTAATCTTACCTGAATTTATCAACATGGCTCCTAGTTCTTGTAGGGCTACATTGTTTTATTTCCTACCTTTCTTCCGCCTAGCCTACTTAGGTGAGTGTCGTGGCTATCCATCATTTGTTTTGATTCCCATGTGTCCTATATTTCCATACATGCACTTGATCCCTTTGGATTTTTCTTACTCCCTTAGGAGTAAGAGATATTGAATGCGATCTAGTTGCTCTGCTGACACATTGTCTACTCCCTGCCTTTTCCATTGCTCCAGTATGTTCGGGAGATCTATTCCTTTCCTTTCCACAATGTCTCTGATATCTGGGTCTTTTGTTCCTACCTCACTTAATGTCATCTCCGAATCTCCATCTACCTCTTACATTGGGGTGTTGGCATCATCGTTTCTTCCATCCATAGGACTTGTGCTACCTCCCTGTTCTCCCTTGTTGCTTGGATTTTCTATGTTGTCATGAGTTTCTTGTTCACTAGCTTCCCTAGCTTTCGTATTTTCCTTTCCTCCTTCTTCCCCTTGGTTGGGCTTACCTCTTCCTTCTGTTCTAATCCTTGCTTCCGAGTTGCTTCCTGTTGGGGCCTTGCCTTGTCTTTTGTTTCCTCTGCTTTTGTGATTTGGCTTCACAAACCTGTCCTCATCCTGTTGTAGTTTGGTGTTTTCCTCTTCTTGTTTTCTATTAAGAGGACATTCTCTTAGTAGGTGTCCATGTTCATGACATCTTCTACATTGAAATGGGATCTGCTCCTGAAACATCCATCTCTATGCAGATCCTTGCATAGGATGCATATCTTCCTTTTAGAGTTGCTTCCGATGTCTTGACATATTTTCCAAGTTTGTTCCATATTGCTTTGAAGGTGGATGAAAACCAATAGTCTAGTAGTAAGGAGTAAAGCCTTAGCTATATTGGGACATTTTTACAGGTTTCTTTCTTTGGGGAGAAGTTTTCCTTCCATGGATGCATGTACAACCCCGCTGAGGAGTGGAAATATGCCCCCCCCTCAAAGAATTTATCCTTGTCCTCCAGGTTCATAAAGACTGTTGTGAAAAATACTTTTGATCCCAGGTGGAATTCAACTTCTCCACTTGGATTCCATTAGTATTTTATCCAGTTGTGCAATGTTTTTTCTGTGGACCATAGGCCCATGAACTTGCAGATCAGTGCATGCGTCTTCATCTGTTCCCGGAAGAGTTTCATTTTTGGGTCTTCTAGTATAAAGTTGGGTATCAATGTTGTTTTAGGTTTACACGGGTTGTGCCCATATACCCCACCGGGGTTCATCATTTCTTGCGCACCGTTCTAGGATTCTATGGCTTCTTCCCCCACATGATCACTTTTTTCTTGGTTTCCCTCTTGATTCTTTTCCGATCATGATCTTGAGGTGCCTGTCAGAGGTTCTTTGAAACCGATGCCTCGTGGGCCTTTCCCTTTGTCCACCACTACCTACTTGTAGGAGGGGGTTCCACTCCCTCCCCCTTTGGTAACCATGCTGGCCGTTGCTGAGACCACAACTGTTAAACCCTAGATTGAAATTTTTTCCAGATCCGTAAACCATAGACCAGAATTTGAAAAAAATATATGATAGAAAACACATTTATCAAAGGTCATTAGTAAATTTTCTCACACAACATAATATCAAAACATATTTAGTACTTAATCAATGCTACCAATAAAACTTAAATGATGATATATAATACCTTCATAAAATTATGAAAATCATGTGTTTTAAATCCTGTGATATGTCCATCAACTGTAAAATCTTTATCCAATAATGACTCATAGCGAGTAGGTGTCCTTATTGAACGAATGAAATTTTTGGATGACATTAGTGAGTTTTTTTTGTTTTTTTTTATGTTGGGCCTTTTATATATAAGTGTTCAAGCTTATTTTTGTTGAATATGCTTATTTTTTTTACCTTTTTCAAATTTTTATTTGATCAACTTTTTAGTTTAGCCTTTCCTATTCATAGGGTTATTCAACTATTGCCTATATAACTTTTCAACGTTTTGATAAATTATTTTGAAATATATATAACTACTATATAATATTATTGTCGTCTAAAATGGTACATTCAATCTTATTTATGTTTAGATCATGATGCATACCTAATTTTGAACTTAAGCATTTGATTATTTGAGAACAAACTCTATCCCACATCAGAAAATGGGAAGTTTCTAAATTTTCTTCGATTTCATTCCTTTCCTTCTTGTCCAAGAATGGCGTAATATGGAGATTTGTGTTTTCTGCATACAACAGAGTGAATTCCTTCTTGGGGTATTTTCAAACTCTTAACTAATTTCTTACTAACCATAAAAACCAACATTTGTAGATTTAAAATAAGTTATGTACGTACATAATCTCACTTATGTTTAGATCATGACAAAGGAATATTTCAAAGATATTTTGATTGTATGTAATATGAATACATCCCATGTAGAAATATGAAAGATTTAAATGGTTTTTGAAGAATGACTTAATACATGTGCATATTTGTGTTTTCTTCATGTACATGAAATATTATATGAGACCATGTATTCCACCTCAGAAAGAGGAGATAAGTATTTTTTGGAAGAATGGTTTTTAATATGGAGATTTTTGAACTTTCATAGATATAAGTAATTTCTTGGAAGAATGGCTTAATATGGTGATTTTTGAGTCCTTTAATTTGAAAGGGAATTTGATTATATGAGAACATCTATTCCACCACAGAAGAGGAGATAAGTATTTTACTGCTGAGTAAATAAGGTCACCTGGAATGAGAACTTCACCTAAATGATCTGGGACTTTATCGAGGAGATAAGTATTTTATTGGAAGAATGGATAAATATAGAGATTTGTGAACTTTCTGCATACACAACTAAATTTATTTTCAGGGTATTATCTAACTCTGAACACTAAAATTGGTTACCAAGAACACAATTTTTCTCTTTAAACATTTTCTAGATAAGATTTTACATTGTTTAGATAATGTATGCTTAATATGGAGAGTAACTATTTTGGAAGTTTTGGAACTTCGTGATGTAAGTTTGGTTTTAAAAATGTTCCAAAAAAGTATAATAAAAAGAGAGCAATAATCTTAAATCTGTGGAACTCTAGTTGGTTATGTTATTATTTCTTATGGCTTATTTAATATTTAGTTAAATATCTTTAAAATATTTGCTAATAAAGGATATATGTTAATATGTGTTATCAATTTTTCTTTTTATTGTTTTTTATTGTTACAGATGGACATAAGTCAAGGGGGACTTCCCTAAGGGTTACTAGGCCCAGTTCTTGTAGTATGGATTGGGAGTAAAGAGAGCTTAGCAACAATGCAACAAAAGAAAAGAGGATTAAAGGGTGATAGGTGAAAGAGGATCCAGTGCCTTATTGTTTGGGATATGGAGGCCATGTATGCAATCTAAGAGGGCTATCTAAAGTAAGCAGTCATGAGCAACCAAATTGACATGCCATATAACTAGCTTAATTTGGCAAACTCAATATTATAAGGAAAGAATGGAAGGGACTCACTTAAGAGAGCTCCACAATCAAACTAAATATAGGAGAAGTTAAGCTTTTACTCATAACAGATGTATAGGGATTTAAACCCCTTCTCTCTGAGACAAGGCATAAGCTTTTGCCCACAATGGATGCATAGCGATTTAACTCCTCCTCTCTAAGACAAGGTGCTCCTAGATGTAGCTTTGACAATCTAAACCTGCATACAAAATCTACCAATGGTGCACCTAGAACATATGCCACACATAATAGATTCTACAAACAAAATTACCATAACTTGTACAATAATTTACCTCAGTCCAATGCTTGGAGCTAGCTTGCTCACAAGTTCTTCCATTAATCAACTTCCCAATTGCAAATGGACAGAGCAAAATCTTATATAAGTTTAACCTCTAACTCCTCATACAATAAACAATGAATTGTTTTCCTAGATCCATTAGTTCTCCTAGGAATAATGATAAAATAATCATCTCTAACTTCTTCAACAAACTTCTTACCCAAAATAGACAAGAGTTTGTTGAGATCGACATTTTCCTCTAGGAGGTTACAATAAAATATTCTAGGAAACAATTTCAATGAAGCTCTCATCTAACTAACTCCAAGAGCTAACTCAACAATGAATAAAATAGGAGTTAGTTATAGCAACTTTATAAAGATAGAGCCAAGACATGAGAACGCTTCCTTGGTTTCAAAAATAAACCAAGTCTAAGTTGCAAGAATAGCAAGTGCACCCTTCTAGAAGCGTCCCATGTGTGAGATAGGTATGCATGAGGTGGAACGACCTCAATAAATGAGCAAGAGACATGCACAATGACCTCCTCAATCAATCCATGGATAGATGTGCAAGTAGCCACCCTCATCCACACATGTGGCTAGTAGACAAGGTCACTTCATGAGATAAGATGTAGAATGAGACAATAGATGTCTAAGTGGCATGTGTGGATGATCCCAAGGTAGTGGTGGATGATCAAATAGACACAATAATAAATTGGACACAGTCATGGAGAAGTGTGCTAGGAAACCTCATCCAAATGCATAGATAAGTGTGCAATCCAACTCCTCAAGTGAACATCTCCGACAAAATGCATGGAATCATGTGCAAATAGTCTCCTCAAGTCCTTAACATGAAGAGAGATGGCTAAAAGCTGGTGTCCTTAAGTGGAATGTGCCAAGTCATCAAGTCCAAGCTCCAAGGTGTGACCAACCTCAATAAGTCAAACCCTAGGTGCCTAAAAAGTCGTGAAGAACTACAACACTCCCCAAGTTTGAGTGTCTATTCCATAGAACATCATCATAAGTCTACAATAGACACTTCAAACCATAGGGCACTCTCACCCAAGGTGTCGCATCATCAATCCTCTTCCAATAAGCTAAAAACTACATGAAAACTATACCAAGTGCTGAAAATCCATGTAAGATGGGAGCACTCACCAAGATGGGGTGTCTTTTCCATCAAGTATGACCATAGGGACCAAACAGACACAAGAAAACCAAGGCGTTCCATCCAAGTTGTGTGATCCATCAACCAAGCCCAAATCAACACTGAAACCCTAGGTTACTAAAAAGGTGCCAAGGGAGTGAATTCTCTGCATGAAGAGTTTTCTATCTCATCAAGTATCACTATATGAGTACAATAGACACTCCATGAACTTCGATGCTCCATCACACATGACCAACAAAATCCTCATCAATCCCTCGAAGGTGCTCCAAAGTGTGACAAAGAAGAGAGCACTCTAGAAAAAGAGTTATTTAATTGGTTGATCATCATCATGAAAGTGTAATAGACCTGCAAAATACTAGAGTGCTCCTCCAAAAGAGCTCCATGTCAATACCTCATCACAAACCCTAAGCGCCCTAAAGAATGGTTAAGGAGATGAGCATTCCACAAGATAGGTTTCCTATCTTATTAAGTATGATCAATGAAGTATAATAGACATGAGAAAAGCTAGAATGCTCCTCCAAAATCATGTCACCATCAAGATCCTAATCAAACCCCCAAGGGGTGCTCCAAACAAGGCAAGGAGATGTGCGTTCTACATAAGTGTTTGCCTATCATGTGTGATATCATAATAATAAATGAATAGAATATAAGATAGTAGACCGCTCTTCTACAAGAGCCACAACATATCAAATATTGAATCCTCTATACAAGTATGGAAGAAGCACCACCATGAAGCAATGAACTAGCATCCATCATCTAACAAGCTAAATCAAGGCATGAGGATAACCAACACCATGAACATCATAACCATCCAACAACACCAAGGAGTATGTGATCATTAAGAATGCAACACCAATCAACCACATCATCATCAAGGAGAATCACTATGCTCACCCATCCTCAAACACCCTATGGAAGATCACCCATCAAAGAAGGACTATCCTTGAGAAAAAATAAGAGTGTGTATTTGTAGTCCATAGGCATCCCTACAAATTACCCCTAAAAATGTAATTACCACTCGTGTGAATATGAGGGATAACAAATACAATACCTATATAAAAAGATGACTCTTTTCTTGCAAATGGTATTATATTTTGACACTGAACACTGAAACTAAAAATGTGTTGGAACAACCAACTGGTTGTGTTCATTCTCACAATTTGCTTTTTCACATGTGCTCAATTTATTATCAGAAACAAAGACAAGAATATTCATTCAAATGAAAGAATTGTAACTTTGAGGATATTATTTCAAAAGCATAAGCATGACATTCTATTTATCTAGGAATCTATCATGAGAGATGAGGTATGAAATTCATGCCTTTCTGATAAGTTATAAATTTCTAGAATATGGGGGGTGGGATGCAAGTTTTTCAGAGATTCTAAGGTACGACACCTAAGTGATATTCGGGGAGATTCAATACCAAGTCACATGGTAAACCTTGTACAATCCCCGACCGACCCTCATGGAAATGAGGAACCTCTTGACTACAAAGAGGACCCTATTGAATCATACGAATCCAAGAGAACTTTTCCTTCACAAGTGGAGGTAGTGAATTGGTGGAATTTGAAAGGAAACGGCGATAAGGGAAGAGTTAAGGAGGAAAACCTAATGCAAGGAAGCCCAATCTCATTTTGTATGCCAAAGGAATAAACTCCCTCCCTGGGCCCAAATCCTAGATTCTTGATTGGGACTAGAGAGATCCACCTCCCAATCATGTGCAAAGGAGCGAAGGAAGCCCCCTCTCCACTAGGACAATCAATCATGAGAAAAGTGCCACTCTTGTTGACAAGAAATCAAACATTCCTACCCCAAACTCATCAAATCAAGCATTGAAAGGACCTAGCCTAAAAAGTAAGAAGAATCATGGACTCTCAAGGGAAAGCCCCAGGTACTCCCCTACATCATTAGCAGATAACCTTCATATGAAGGCTCAAGGCCCAACCCTCTCCTTTGTAGAAATTTCCAGGTCCTATCAGCTGTTTTCTTGGTCTGTCTTTGACCAAGCTAAGACTCTAAGTTTCTTGCTGTCATAAATTTTAATTCTGCTGTTTTATAACAGCCAACTGTAGTTTTTGTTTTGCTGATGTGTTATGGTTGTTATCTCTGTTTGGGTGCTCTTGCAAGTAGTTTTTATGTTAGGAAAAATACATACATGCTTCCAAATAATAACAACACACCTAAACTATCTTTTCTGCAGAAATATGGACAGATCTAAGAGCTAATTAACAGCCACTAAAATGCATGTGTAGACACAGGTATTTTTGGTCATATGACCCTGGATAAAACCCCCCCGGGGAAAACCAGTTTTGAGATATGATGTATATATGAGGTAGAGCTAATATCTTTTACAGTAAACAAAATACAATAAGAACCTGGTACAATAGCAACTCCAGAATGAA
>CBVK0100145651.1:0-10501 GCA_900067695.1 Picea abies | reverse complement strand
TATATATATATAATAAGCATCTCACCAATTTTTTTTTATATATTATCTCAAAAAGGTATTCCAATATGAAGTTCTGGAAAATTTGTGGTCGCAACTATCATAAGACTATTACGGTTCAATGGCTCCATGCAAAACAAAACTTTGGGAAATAGGTCAAAACAGAGCCATCACAGCTGGAGCGGCTCCATGCAAAACAAACTTTTGGAAATAGGTCAAAACGGAGCCATCGCACCTGCAGCGACTGCACGCAAAACAAAACTTTCGGAAATAGGTCAAAACGGAGCCATCGCAGCTGCAGCTACAGCAGAGTGAGAATATCATAGATACTCGAGACAGCTATTCATCTCAATGAACTCCTCGAACACATCGTCTGGAATGGAGGCTAGGCCTTCCCATTCGGTATCCGGCAGACTATCAGCGGGTGCGTCCTTACCAACCCCGTGAGCCGTGCATTCACAACCTGTATTGGAAAAACAAAAGAAGAAAACAATCAGAAACCCTAATCAATGACATACAAAAACCCTAACCGATGACATACAATGAGTACTAGTGCAGGATAAAAAGTTCAAGGTGGTTTACCACAAGCCTTTATGCCTATGGCGTAAGATTTCTCGTTGGGATCAACATCATCTATGGCGCACGATTTCTCATTGGCATCAACATCATCATCCAAGCATTGTGAAAATGCTGGCGTCTCGGACTGGGTGAGTCCTCCTCCACAAGTCGGGCAGCCATATTGCCATGACCGTTCCCCGTGACGGGCCCATAATCCGTCAAGGGAAGGGGTGGGACCTTCGAAACCATTTTCATAAGGGGTGGGACCTCCGAAACCATTTTCATACCATTCATTATCAGGCATTGAGATATGTGGATTGTAAATGCCTGGAATAGGACACCCAGTGTAAATGTCCTGAAAAGGGACTGGTATGCATACTCTTCCTGGATCCAAGACTAGATCCGACCTTAAATGCCCTGCTAGACGATGATCCACGGAAATAGGTGAGGAGTTGTACTCGTGGTAACTGTGAAGAGGAAGATGGTGGAAAATGATGAGACTGGGAACATGGGTTTGGAAGGAGTTAGATGGCAAAGGATTTGAGTACAAAAATGAGTAAGGCTCTTGAGGAGTGTACTTCCAAGGACCATGTAAGTCGACCTTGACTGCTGATTTCACAATTCTTTGCAGTAACCAGAATAAACCAATTGTTACACAAGTAACCTTCAGACAAACCACACAAACCATCAAAACTAAGTATAACAAATCCATACTTACAGAAAAATGCTCCGAATCCTAATCCTGCTTACATATAGAACTCAATGTTCACATATAGATATAGAACTCAAGGTTCTTATTTATAGAAGTTAAATCATTTATTAAAAATAATAAAATATTTATAAAATGTAAACTTATATATATAAAATCATATCATACCTAACCCTAATCATGATAATAAAGATCTTAGCTTTAACTTTAACCACCATAATAAAGATCGTATCTAATTTTATTATATTTTTTTGGTGAAAAAAAGTTTCACTCACGGGTTTTGAGATGTCATTTAAGAATTATGAAGTTTATTTATTTAAGAATTATGGAGTTTATTTATAGTAATCACCTCTTTATGGTTGGGACTGGATTCCCCATACAAACAACTCAAAAGCTAGATTTATATAACATGTAAAGTCCATTTTATGTGTTATTGAATAAATCAATAAATAAACTTATTTTTAGCTATAGTCAATTATATTTATGTGTTATTGAATATATATATATATATATATATATATATAATAATTAATAATATTATTAATAATAAATGGTGTGCAGTGAATATAAATCCTAAGTTAGTATTAAGAACTCACAAATTAATATGTAAAACTAATTAACTATTCATAACAACAATTATAATGACTATAGAATACTTTAATGGAATCTATAAAAAATATATATATTTTTTAAATATCATAAATATTTATGTTCTAATAATATGGAATTGAGCACACACATCAAATGGTGTGTAGGCAACGAGGGAGTTAAATTCCCTCTTGTCACCCTCTTCCTTCGTTTAGTCGAGATGCTTATAATTCATTTCAAGAAGCGCTCAGTGCATCGAGATAGATTAACAGTCTTAATGGCGACTCGAGTTTGGCACCTTGGTATAGGTATGAAGTGACAAAACTGCATTAATGTGACATTCATGGTTATCCATGCCATCACTTCCTCCATCATCATGCTGATTTCTCTTCGTTGTGGCTTTTATCTCCGACAATTGTCTTTAGTTTTTCATCCCCCTTGGCTATTATGCTTCGAGCTTGCAGAGCCTTTGTAACTCTCGTTCTGGAAATTATTTGTACCTCTAGCCTCCTCATGCAGGAGCATCGCCTTCAAAGTCAACAACCCACGCGTGGAGGAAAACAGAGGACATCTCAACAATGACAAAATTTCAAATCGAGTATTTAACTCATAATTTAATGGGTTGTTGAGATATTTTTGTAACAACATTTTAAAATGTAACTTGTTTGTAAAGTCTCGAAGGACTGTAAGAAATTTCAGATATGGAGTGTCGACTCTATCTGGCAATAACTAGTAGTTATTGTAATAGGACAGAGTAGGTAATAGCTTTGAATTTGAAATGATAGATTTGAGAACATGATGAGAGAGCTCATGGAGCAGTCCTTAGATAGTTTTTCAGTATTGCATTGTAAGATAGAGAATGTAAGAGACAGAATAGAGAGATCAATAGAGCAGAGTAGAATAGCAGAAACATTATGTATTTTGTTTTCATGAATGATTAGAACATACAGAAGTTGTCCCGAATCCTTGGATTGGGTTCATTTTATGTGTGATTGAATGAATGTTATTCTGTGTGTATGATTTGTTATAGTTCATTTTCATGTATGAGTGTTTGAGAGATTAACTATACGAGTTCGTGACTGGTTGAGTTTCAATCGTTTCTCTTCTGATACTTGTATGCAAGGTGTGCATCTCAAGCACAAGGAGTGTGTCGAATGAGTCTAGGATTGATTAAGAGAAGTTCAGAGAGAGATTCAAAGAAACTCAAACCAGGTGCAAGGTGTGCACAATGTTAAGGAGCCGACAAGCTTCATAGACCCAACACAGAAGAACACTAGGTGGGCAAGAAGCATTGTCTTGGCAAGAAAATCCTTCGAAATGAGTTATTCGAAATCCCCAAAATGCAAGATGTGCATGGGAGATCGAAATCATTTCAAGGGATAAAGCTCAAAGGAGATAACACTTTCTACAATTGTTAGCGAGATCCAAGAGTTGGATTCGCAAGAGGGGTGAAGATCGAGTCTTTGAACCCTGAGAAATCTTCTAAGTCTAGGAGAAGGCAAAATTTCAGGAGAGAAGGTACAGTGGCCGTAGATCAATCACAGGGAAGATCTAGACAATCGAATCTGTGTCCAAGCATCGAGAAGTAAGCACACGAGGAAGACAGATCTGAACCATCAGATCTGACATGTGAACCAACCGTCGTTGGATCCAGAGGAAGTCGGACGGGGGAATTTCCAAACCCATCATAAATATCCATCAGAGAGGGTGTGTGGCAAGTGCATAGTGTTTCGTTGACTCACAACTTGAAAGGGTCAAAGGGAAGTCCGTGAGGTTTCGCGAGCCACGAACTCCCGAAAAGATCATAGCTGCTGACTCGCTACTAGAGAAGGTCAAAGGAGCAGAGTCGAGGACTCGCGAGGTCCAAAATCACGATAGGATCTAAGTCGTCAGATCATGAGATAAACGTGACTTCCGATCTAGGCGAAGGAAATATCCGAGGTTTAGGGATCGGGCTTTCGAAAGGTAAGCATGGGGGTTGAGCTTCAATCTCGTGAAACGTGAATTTCTGATGCACTCAGAGGAGTATTCCCAGGTCATAGATAAGGGTCACCTAGATGGAGACCAAAGGGAGAGCTAAGGAACATTATCATGTTTCATAACTCAAGGATTGGAGAGTTAGAGTGGACTCATACATGAAAGTCTTGATGTTGCGAAACGCGACGAGCATTTCTGGGCTCAGCTGATGGTCACAGGTGGTGGTAATGTGGGGAAAGATTTGAGGGGAGCTAACCAACGCTCAAACATCATCGAGAATCGATTATCGAGAGGATTGAGGAGGCTCATTCCAAGGAATCCTGATACGCGAACTCGCGATATGCCTTTTGCGTAGGCGTGCGGTCAAAGCCCGTGACTGTGTGGAGTAGAAGCTCGTGCTTGGGTGCTTAGTCACGCAGGTGGATTTTTGTGAGAGGACTTGTGGATTTGAAGAGTGAAAGTTCCAACAGGGACCAGAGAACTGTCCCATCTCAAGGAGATTGAATGATCCAGTGACCGGGAGGTTAGTGGACCCTGCCAAGGTGGGGCATTTACATATGGTGGTATCAGAGCTGAGATTAATTTTGTTTGCAGACAATAGGAAAAAGGATAAAGGAGAAAAGTTGATACCGTTTGTGGTATCAAGGAAATCTAATTTCTGTTCGAAGGTGACACGGTAAAATCATGCCACTCAGAAGGCACAGAGCGAATGCAGAAATGGAAGAAGAAATAAGGCAACTTCGAATGAGGTTGGACGCCATGGAAAAAACACATAGGAGAGCACCAGACACTGGAGATATCAGTGAAGTTGAGAGAAAAGAAGAAGCAAAAGATGAATAAAATCTAGTAGATGTTGCTGCACAAGATTGTTTCAAAGATAGGAGCTACAACACGAATATAGGTACCTATGTATGAGGGAAATTTGGAAGTTGAAGAATTGTTAGATTGGGTACGTGCTATGGAAAAATACTTTGATTACAAATACATCCAAGAAGATAATATAGTGAAGCATGTAGTAACAAGACTAAAAGTTCATGCAACGTTATGGTGGGATGAACTGCAAGACGAACACAGGAGAAATGGTAAGAAAAAAATTAAAAACTGGGATAGGATGATAGCTAAGTTGAAATCAAAATTCATCCAGAGGGATTACCAAATAAATCCTTACAGAATATTGTAGAACCTGAAATAGAGGGGTTTATCAGTGAAGGAGTACACTGAAGAATTTTACTGACTGAACATCAGGGCTGGAAAGAAAGAGATTGAAGATGAGAAGACATCAAGATATATCAATGGGATGAGATATGGGATACAAGAGGAGATCAACATTATTTCTATCAGTAAATTCGATGATTCCTATCAAGTAGACTTGAAATCTGAAGAAACATTGACCAGGAAGCAAATCCAATGAAGTAGAGGAGGGAATTCAAATAGAGGCAAGGGAACCAATAGAGAGAAGTTCCATAAGTCGAAGCTTGAAGCTAACAAACAACATAGTCACCATGAGAAAGGTGGAAGATCTAAAGAAGGAAAACATGGAGGATGAGATTATTTTTCCAGAGGAAGAGGAAGAGGAAAAGCCAGAGGAGGCGTAGTTAAATGCTATACCTGTGGAAAATAAGGACACAAATCTTGGGAATGTCCCGACAGAAAGAGAGAAGAAGTCAAAGAAGCACACATTGTTGAAGCACAAACGCATGTGGAAGTAGAAGAAGCAGAAGGAGGGAGGAACCTCATGATGAGGAAAACTCTTCTCAAACCTGAAAAGGAACCAAAGGAACCAATTCAGTGAACATGCTTGTTTAGAACTACTTGCAAGCCGAAAGACAGAGTTTGCAAAGTAATCATAGACAGTGGGAGCATTGGCAATCTAGAATCCACAGAGATGGTGGAGAAGCTGGAAATGAAGACAACTGCACATCCAAATCCATACAAGGTATTGTGGTTGCAGAAAGGACATCAAATCATGGTAAGTCAACAATGCCAAGTTGAATTTAAAATATGAGGTTACAAAGATGAAATACTGTGTGATGTAATTCCTATGGATGTCTTTCATATTTTATTGGGGAGGCTGTGGCAGTATGACTGAAAGGTTATTCATGATGGGAGAAAGAATACCTATACCCTAGAAAAGTATGGTAGAAGACATATGGTACTACCCATAGAAGACAAAGAGAAAAAGAGAGAAGATATTTCAAGCATACTACTCATGAGTGGGAAGGAGCTCTTAGAACAAGTCAAGAAGGAGAAAGAAATGAAGTTTTCTATTGTGAGGGAGCCTAGAGTTATCCTTACAGATACTTCTGTAGAAGACTTTCCCCTAGAAATCCAAGAACTGTTGGATAATTTTGTTGATATAGTCGTGGATGAGTTACCACACTCGTTACCACCCATTAGGAGCATAAGCCATCATATTGACCTTATTCTAGGAGCTAGTTTAACAAACAAAGAAGCTTATAGGTTGACACCTAGAGAGAATGAGGAAGTCAAAAACCAAGTCCAGGAGTTGTTGGATAAGGGGTTAGTCAGGGAAAGCCTAAGCCCATGTGTAGTACCGATTGTATTAAGTCCAAAGAAAGACAAGGGATGGAGGATGTATATAGATTCCCAAGCCATAAAAGAGATAACCATTAGAAACATATTCCCTTTACCGAGGATGGATGATTTGATGGACTGTTTGAGTGGAGCAAGCTATTTTTCCAAGATAGACTTGAAGAGAAGATATCAACAAATCCAAATGAGAGAGGGAGATGAATGGAAAACAACATTCAAGACAAACAAAGGATTGTTTGAATGGTTGGTCATGCCGTTTGGGTTGACAAATGCACCAAGAACATTTATGAGATTGATGAATGAAGTGCTGGAAGAATTCATAGACAAATTTGTCATAGTATATCTAGATGATATACTAATCTTTAGAAAGATAAAAGAAGAACACTTAAGACATTTGACATCAGTGATGGAAAGGTTGCAGCAAGAGAAATTGTTGATAAATTTGAAGAAGAGTTCTTTTATGAAGAAGGAGCTCATATATTTGGGTTTCATAATCTCTTCAAATGAATTGAAGATGGAACCAGAAAAGGTGAGATGATCAGAGAATGGACATCACCGAGCAACATATTCGAGCTAAGAAGTTTTCATGGGTTAGCAAGATTTTATAGAAAATTTATTAGAAATTTCAGTGGCATGTGCGCACCCATATTGGACACTGTGAAGAAGAAACATAAGTCCTTCAGTTGGATAGAGGAATATGAAAGAAGTTTCAAAGTGTTGAAAGAGAATATCACAGAGCAACTAATTATGGTCTTACCATATTTTGTAAAAACATTCTAGGTGAGATGTGACACAAGTGGATTAGCTATTGGAGTAGTCTTGAGTCAGGACAATAGACCAGTTGCTTATTTTAGTGAGAAACTGAATGACGCCAAGAAAAAGTATTCCACGTATGAAAAGGAATTTTATGTGGTGATTCGAGCATTGAAAAAATGGAGACACTATCTAATTCCTAAAGAATTTGTCTTGTATAGTGACAATCAAGCTTTGCAATGTATACTAGGCAAGAAAAGTTGAATCAGAAACATGCAAAGTGGGTAGAATTCATGCAGAATTTTACTTTTGTTACTAAACACATTGTTGGAACTGCTAACAAAGTTGCATATGCTTTGACCAGAAGGAGTTTGATTGTACATGAATTCCAAGTGGAGACCTTGGGGTTCGAACACTTCAAGGAGATGTATAAAAAAGATGTAGATTTCAAAGAAGCTTACGAGGCATGCAAGAATCCTTTATTGGGAGATAGAAGCCCATGGACTGAATATTTGATTCAAGATGGATTATTGTTCAAGGGGATCCAATTATGAATTCTAAAGTTCTCAATGAGAGACAACCTACTGAAAGAGAAACATAATGGAGGTTTAGCAGGACACTTTGGTCATGATAAGACATTCGCACAACTGAGAAATTCATATTATTGGTCGAGCATGAGAGAATAAGTGAAGAAGTTTGTAAAAAAATGCAGAATTTGTCAATATGAAAAAGGAAGACAACAAAATACGGGTTTGTATCAGCCATTACCAATTCCATAGAGTTTGTGGGATGCAATGAGTATGGATTTTGTTTTGGGATTGCCTAAAAATAAAAAAGGAAGTGATTCCATATTTGTTGTGGTATACAGATTCTTAAAAATGGCACATTTCATACCATGCCTAAAGACAAGCGATGCCACACATATCGCCAATTTATTTTTTAGAGAAGTAGTGAGACTACACGGATTGCCAAAGAGCATAGTTTCAGACAGGGACACCAAATTTCTATGACACTTTTGGAGGACTCTATGGAAGAGGCTAGGGATAAAATTATCCTTTAGTTCAACATATCACCCCCAGACAGATGGACATACTGAAGTATTAAACAGGAGTCTGGGAAAATTGTTAAGAAGAATAGTCACTGAGTAAGGTCGACAATGGGATCAGATTCTGGCACAGGTGGAATTTTCATTCAACAATTTAGTGAACATAAGCACAGGAAAAAACACATTTGAAATTGTGTATGGTATACAACCAAGAGGGATTACAGATTTGAGAGATTTGAGTCAAGATGAGTTCACAAGTGTTGGAGCATAGGATTTTGAAAGAAAAATGTAGAAACTCTATGACAGAGTCAGAGAGTAGTTACAGGACAACAGTCAGAAATACAAGAGCATAGTTGATCAAAGGAGAAGAGAAGTTCAATTTGAAGTTGGAGATGAAGTTTTATCTCATTTGAAAAAAGAGATATTCTCAAGGGGAACGTACAACAAGTTAAAGATGAAAAAGATAGGACCATGTAGGATTCTCAGAAAATTCACAGCTAATGCTTATGAGATTGAGTTTCCAGATAATGTTGGGATATTGTCGATATTCAATGTTGTAGACCTGTATCCTTACAGGAGAGATGAAGTAGATGATTAGAAATAAATTTAGTGGGAAGAGCAATTGCCCATAGCAGAAAAACCTCAGATGGAGAAAATTATCGAACAAAGGGATGGAAAGAAAACTAGGTGGAAGACATATCCTGAATACTTAGTGAAGTGGAAATATGATCCAATGGAAGATGCAAGTTGGGTCACATAACCTGATATTTTGAAGCATGCAAAGATAATGAAGGAGCTCATGGACATGAGTCCATGAAATTTTTTAACTAGAGGAGCATGATGCAGGAGCATCGCCTTCAAAGTCAACAATGCACGCGTGGAGGAAAACATAGGACATCTCAGCAATGCCAAAATTTCAAATCGAGCATTAACTCATAATTTAATGGGTTGTTGAGATATTTTTGTAAGAAGATTTTAAAATGTAACTTGTTTGTAAAGTCTTGAAGGACTGTAAGAAATTGCAAATATGGAGTGTCGACTCTATCTGGTAATAAATAGTGGTTATTGTAATAGGACAAAGTATGTAATAGATTTGAATTTGAAATGATGTATTTCAGAATAGGACAAGAGAGCTCGTGGAACAGTCATTAGATAGTTTTTCAGTATTGCATTGTAAGATAGAGAATGTAAGAGACAGAATAGAGAGATCAATAGAGAAGAGTAGAATAGCAAAAACATTATGTATTTTGTTTTCACGAATGAATAGAACAACTAGAAGTTGTCCCAAATCCTTGGACTGGTTCCATTTCATGTGTGATTGAATGAATGTTATTCTATGTGTATGATTCGTTACAGTTCATTTTATGTATGAGTGTTTGAGAGATTAACTGTATGAGTTCATGACGAAACTGGTTGAGTTTCAATCATTTCTCTTCTGATACTTGTATGCAAGGTGTGCATCTCGAGTGTAAGGAGTGCGTCGAATGAGTCTAGGATTGATTCAAAGAAGTTCAGAGAGATATTAAGAGAAACTTAGACCAGGTCCAAGATGTGCACAACATCAAGGAGCCGACAAGCTTCAGAGAACTAGTGCAGAAGAACGTCAGGTGGGCGAGAAGCATTTTCTTGGAAAGAAAATCCTTCGAACTGAGTTATTCAAAATCTTGAAAAATGCAAGATGTGTGTGGGAGATCAAAATCCTTCCAAGTGATAAAGATCAGAAGAGATATCACTTTCTACAATTGTTAGTGAGAACCAAGAGTTTGATTTGTAAGAGGGGCAAAGATCGAGTCTTTGAACCCTCAGAAATCTTCTAAGTCTGGGAGAAGGCAGAAGTTCAAGAGAAAAGGTACAATGGCCATAGATTAGTCACAGGGAAGATATGGACTGTCAAATCCATGTCCAGGCAGCGAGAAGTAAGTTCAGGAGGAAGACAGATATGAACCATCAAATCTGGCATGTGAACCAACAATCGTTGGATCCAGAGGATGTTAAGCCCTAATATTGGCTCATTACCCCTTAATTGGGGCATATTAGATTAGTAATGCTATTTTATTTATGTCGGATTTAGGCCATTAGTTGTAATTTATATTAGTAAAGTTATTTTAATTATGTTGGCTTTAGGCCATTATTTGTAATTATACCTCCTCTTGTACTTGAACATTTTAAGTGGGGTAAAAGGAGGTTGCCCCTTGAAGAGGCTTATTATCTGAAATTATCTCAGTTTCAAGGCGTTGAGTACTTTTCCTGAGGTTTTTCCATGCTATATTTATGTTTGGTTCTTAACATATGGTATCAGAGCTCAAGGTCTTGGGGTTTCG
>CBVK0100145649.1:0-11266 GCA_900067695.1 Picea abies | reverse complement strand
AGGATTAGGAGGGAGCTAATCCTACGATCCATTGAAGATGATGAAGTATATATCCATGGTAGCAAACATGAAAAGCAGTATGTGTTCAGTTCGACCTTAGAAGAAGTCTTGTTCGAAGAGAAGCCTTAAAGTATCCCTGGTTGTCCATTCACATCCGTGATCCTATGATGAAAGGAAGAAGTGGAATCTTTAGGGCGTGGAATCTATAAGAAACTCCATGGACCCAAGAGCTAAAGAAAAATATGAGGAAGAACATGAAGATTCCAAGAAAGAAAGAGAAGCCAGAACAACCAGTCATTGTATCGAGAATCACAAGATTACCAGCCTGATATGAACTCACCAAAAGTAATCAAGCAGAGGAACTGAAAGTCGTGATGAAGAACAGTGTATGGAAGACTTATGAATAAAAGCTTTGCAAGATCCAGAACTAGAGGTTCTCCCAGATGGAGGGAGAAGACTATGATGACCACTTGTTCCAGAAGACCAGACATACCTCTACATGAGTCACTATATCATCCGCAACATCCATGAGTTGGAGTTCTACATCAGATAAATGCAAAGACTGTTCTCCAAGACAATTGAACAAAGAGCATATAAAGAGCAACCTCAAGACTTTGAAGCATACCAGAAAGAGACCCTTGTATGTAAATGGAAAAAGATAACTTGGTGGAGAACCTCCAGTGCACAACAGAAGCGTGGTGAAGATTTTCTATAACAGAGATATTGTATCAAGATGATTACTCAGTAGATCAGATCTCATGATGACAGAAGAAGTGCCACATGGATATGTTCCAGTGTTCCAACAATGATATACTTTATTGATCAGAGCTACATGAAGCCTTCAGAGAAAACCAGTGTTCCAGATCGAAGTACATTTGAAATCAAGCATTACATTATCCATGATGAAGTCCAGAAAGGAGAAAGAGGTTCTCCAATACATATCCCCACAGATGAGTAGATAAGCAGACATTTTGGTAAAGCTTTTGTCCAAGATGAAAGAATTTGTGTACTCAAGCTGGAGCTCGTGGAAACGACTTCCTTATTGAAAAAGGAAGAGACGACTCCCAGGTTGGGAGGGAGCACTGATATGTATTGACTTATGGACAGTCATTTTTTAGTTCGAAAAATGGTCCAGGATGAGTAGTTTCCTTTCCAGTTCGGAAAGTGGATTGAGATTTCTGATGGATAGATATTTTCAAGTTCGAAAAATGGTCTAGATTGCTGATGTACCATAGACAACGACTTCCCATTGTGGTTAACATGGGGAGTGGTCTAGGGGAGTGGTCTAGGGTAGTCTCTCTTCTTGAGGGTTACTCAAGAAGACTAGGCTGCCTCGCCGGACATCGATTTCTCATTGTGGTTAACATGAGAAATGGTCCGTTTTGGAAGTTGGTACAGGACAGTCTTTTCCTCTTGTGGTTAACAGGGGAAATGGTCCGGACAGTCATTCTTTAGGGTGTCTTCATTCTCTCCAGGTTGCACTTTGTTTAGTGCCGGAGGAATGGCCCAGGGTGGGGAATGGTCCAGGCTCAGCAATCAGGGACAGAGATTCCTTAGGGAAGATTCATTCTCTCCAGGTTACACTTTGTTTAGTGTTGGAGGAATGGTCCAGGGTGAGGAATGGTCCAGGCTCAGAAATCAGAACAATCATTCTTCCTTGTTTGAGAAGAATAGTCCAGATAGCTCATCATTGATGTCTTACTTTTGAGGGCAGATACTCTTTCGAGATCTCACAGATGTGAGTGGAAGAATGGCCCAAATGATTCAGTTTATATCATAACATTGTTTCTGTGCAGGTTGATATGAGATGATTGTTATGAAGATTGTATGACAGTAGATGTATACTACTGTGGTGGATGTGTTCCACTGTTTGATCAAGTACTTGTGTGTTACTTGGTGTGGTAGTGTACCACTGTATTGTAGTTATATACTACTATGGATAGACAGAGTTGTGTTCTATTTTATTCCGATTGCCTTGAAGACTATTGGTAGTATTGGAAATGATTATTAGCTAGATGGATGATTAAAGGACAGAAATTTCCTAGACGAAAAATGGTTCAGAACATTTACTCTTCTAGGACATATGTCCAGATTAGAAGAATGGCTCTTGTATCACTCTGTGGTATGAGTGACTTATCCAGCATCATGTCTAATTACTTAGATGGAGTATGGTTTCGAGAGATGATACGACTGATGACACTGATAGTAATGATGGTACTCATGATCTAGTCATGAGATAGTCTATACGACTATGTTGATGCTATCGGGTGAATGGTATGTTTTTGCTCAAGACCATTACCTTCAAATACCTCCCTAGCTAGGAGGGAGTGTTGATATTATCGTAGTTGTGGGAGGTATTTACGTCCACGTGTAAACTTGACGAGAATAGAAGACTCCAGAAAGCAAGAAGAAACCCTAATGAGTTGGCTAATAACCCTAGAAGACATGTCGGCTCTAGAGGATAATTTATATTAGGTTATTAGCCTCCAAGAGAAGAAGTCGGCCAGAAGAATTAATATATACTGAACAAACAGATACCCAGAATGAGAAGTCAGCCCAGGCAGTTAGCGAGATTTAGTATAAGTACATGAGGCCAGTCTTCATTCTGGCAGGCAGTCTCAGAATTGCAGAGCAACACTTGTGCGCACTGCAGTGCCCAGTTTTGTGCGCAGGTTTGGAGGAGAGCTGCCACTGCAGCTGCAACAGCTAGCAGGTCACGTTTGGTTTGGACTATCTCTTGGTTAGGGTTTGGACTATTTGATCAGCTCTTGTTGGTGCGCTGTCCTTGGGGAAAGGTGCGCTACCCTTTGTTTGGCTATCTAGCCTTAGGGTTTGCTTCCGGAGTGATTCTCTGTCAAGGTTAAGGTGCTCGGAGGGTGTTCTCTGTCAAGGTTAAGGTGCTCGGAGGGTGGCTTCGGCCTATGGTTGGTTGACAATAGTGATATTGTCAATGGTAAAACGAGCACATCCATTATATTCTAACAGTTCCCATGCTTGTACAAGATCTTGATATGCACTAAGCTCCACAACTCTTATGTGAAGTCTTCTTATCTTGACACCATCGAGTCACTAAATTGATTTGGTGGTGGAGTTGGTAAGTGTTTTGTTGGACCATTGTTTTGGTTTTGGAGGACATGGTCGATTAGTGCCATTGCAACACTTGAGCAACTATAGTGGCGCCACATGGAGCATGAAGGGAGACTTTGTCAACTTAACGACATAGCAGATTTGTAAGGAAGAATCCCTAGTTTTGCAACTTTAGGCGGCTATACCTTGTTTATGCATGATGGAATGTAATTAGGTAGTCGATCAACTTAGTTTATTAGGGTTTTTGATATGGTCAAAGATGCCTATAAGCCAAAATTGTATAAAAATCCGTCGAAGGATAGGGGAAAGGGTTGATTACTAGTTGATAGTTGTTGCTCATAGATGATAGATTGTTGGTTGATGGTTTTGGTTATTCTTGAGTTGTTGTTGTTCTAATACTCTATGGGAAATCTATTGTTATGTTGTTGGAGAAACACTGTATTTGTTGGCTGTTTTAGAGTGGAGTAATATAATGCCCACTATTATGAATGTACATGTCTTTATGATTTATATGGATGATTTGTATGTTTTGTTATCTCAGTATTGATTCGTAGTTATAGCGTGAATGCATAATATGGATCTATTTATTATGGAACATTATAAGAATAAGGGAATGAATTTGTTAATGGATTAGTTGTAGTCTAGAATGGTTATCTTCACTCTAAAACTTACCCCACCTATTGCAAGTCTTGGCAATGCGCCTCAAGTGAGACCTTCCCTCTTGTAGGGATTGACAATATCGATGCTAGACTACAGCAAAGTTTGTTTGAGGCCTCTATGGACCTTGGTCTATCGAAAAGAGCTAACATGCTTTTCTCAAAGTTCTAATAGTCTTAGATTTGACAACAAGGCCCAAATAACAAGGGCACCCAAGGGAGTTCCTACACCTATACAAGATACCGACGTTGGTTGAGTTCCATCACTCCTAGGTGGGTTCTTAGCATGCCACCACTAAGTCATTTTAAAAGTGGTTCAACAATTTAGTTGGATGGGGTTTCTCCCAGAGTGCTATAGTCTCATGTTGGATTCCACCCTAACAGGGGGCCCAAGGGTGTTTCTACAACCATGTAGTGTCTTGGCATGCATTAAGTTCCACAACTCCTAGGTGAGGCGTTCTTAGCTTGCTACCACCAAATCACATTTAAAGTGATTCAATGGAGTTGGTTGGGGCCTTTCCCAAAGTCCTACCCACCCTTTCACGTTTGATTCCTACCCTTGGATAACAGGGGGGCCCATTGGTGTTACTATGCCCATATAGTATCCTATTGTGCGTTGAGTTCCACAACCCCTAGGCGAGGGGTTCTTAGCCTGCAACCATCACACCATTTTTAAATGATTGATGGTGGAGTTGGTTGGGGCCTTTCCAAATATTTTATGAGTCTCATATTTGACTCCCACACTCGATGTTCTTTTGAGATACACAACTCCTTTTGGCGAGGGGTTCTTAGCCTACCACCAAGTCACTTTTAAAGTTATTTAGTGGTGGAGTTGGTTGGGGCCTTTACCAAAGTTCTACAAGTCTCATATTTGATTCCCATCTCCCAATATCAGGAAGACTCGAGAGCATTCTTATGCTTGTACAAGATCTTTGCATGTGTTGAGTTACATATCTCTTAGGGGTTGTTAGCCTGCCACCACTTAGTCACTGATGTTGCAGTTGGTTGGGGCATTTTCCAAAGTTCTATAGGTGTCACGTTTGAGTCACACTCTTGGATAACAAGGACACCCATGGACGTTTCTATGCCCATATGAGATCCTAGCATGCATTGAGTTCCACAACTCTTAGGTGTCAAGTTCTAAGCCTGCCACTAGAGAGTCACACTTTTAAAGTGATTTGGTGGTGGAGTAGGATGGGCCTTTCCTAAAGTTCTACAAGTCTCACATTTGACTCCTACCCTTGGATGATAGGGGAACCCAAGGGATTCCTATGCTTGTACATGATCCTGGTGTGCGTTGAGTTCCAAAACTCTTAGGTGAGGGGTTCTTAGCCTGCCACCACCGAGTCACTTTTAAAGTGATTTAGTGGTAGAGTCGGTTGGGTCATTCTAAAAGTTTTACAAACATCAAGTGTGACTCCCACCTTGGATAATAAGAGGACCCAAGAGAGATCCTATGCCCCTACTAGACCATGGCACACATTGAGTTACACGACTCCCAGGTTATGGTTTCTTAGCTTTCCACAATTGAATCACTTTGAAAGTGATTTGGTTGGGGCCTTTATCAAAGTTCTACAATTCTCACATTTGACTGCCACCATAAGATAACAGGGGCTCTCAAGGGCATTCCTATGCTTGTACATGATCTTAGTATGCATTGAGTTCCATAATTTGTTGGTGAGGGGTTCACTACATTCCTACACCCACCCCCAGATAATAAGGGGACCCAACAATGTTCCTACTCTTGTATAGAATCCTATTGTGCATTGAGTTCCATAACTCTTAGGTGAGGGGTTCTTAGCCTGCCATCATCAAGTCTCTTTTGAAGTGATTTGATGGTGGAGTTGGTTGGGGCCTTTCTCAAAATTCTACAAGTCCCATGTATAGCTCCTGCCCCAAGATAACAATGGGACCCAAGGACATTCAGACACTCGTATAGGATCCTAACGTGCATTAAGTTCCACGGCTCCTAGGTGAGGGGTTCTTAGTTTGTGACCAAGACACTTTTGAACTGATTCAATGGTGGAATTGGTCAGGGCCTTTCACAATGTTCTACAAATCTCATGTTCAACTTCCACACATGGATAACAAGGGGACTCGACAACGTTCATAAGCTTGTAAAGAATATTGGCATGTGTTGAGTTCCACAACTTCTATGTGAAGGGTTCTTATGTTGCCACCACTAAGTCACTTTTAAAGTGATTAGATAGTGGAGTTTGTTGGGGCCTTTCCCAAAGTTTTGCAACTCTCATGTTTGATTCACTCTTTGAGAAAAGGGGCATCGAAGGGCATTCCTATTCCTATACTATCTCAGAGTGTGTTGATTTCTATAGCTCCCATGTGAGGGTTCTTACCTTGCCAAAACCAAGTCACTTTTAAAGTGTTTGGTAGTGGTATTGGTTGGTGCCTTTCCCAAAGTTCTACAAGTCTCATGTTTGACTCCCATCCTCAAATAACATGGGGATCCAAGGGCGTACCTATGCCCACACGTTTACTGATGTGCTTTTAGAGTTCCACAACTTCTAGGTGAGGGGATTCTTAGCTTGCCACCATCGAGTCACTTTTAAAGTGATTTGATAACGGAGTTGGATGGGTCCTTTTCCAAAGTTATACAAGTGTCATGTTTGACTCCCACTCCTCCATAACAAGGGGATCCAAGGGAATTCCTCTGCTTGTACATGATGCTTGTGTGCATTGAATTCCATACCTACTAGGTGAGGGGTTCTTAGCTTGCCATCATTGGGTCACTTTTAGTGTGATTCAATGGTGGAGTTGGTTGGGCTTTTTCCAAACTTCTACATGTCTCATGTTTGACTCCCACTTCCGTATAATAATATAATAAGGGCACCCAAGGATGTTCCTATGCTCATACAAGATTCAAACATGCATTGAGCCCCATAATTCCTAGGTAAGGGATTCTTATCCTTTCACCATGGAGTCACTTTTAAAGTTGATTTGATGGTGGGGTTGGTTTGGAATTTTCCCAATATTTTACAAGCCTCACCTTCTACAGTTCTACTCCCACCCTCAAATAACGGTGGAACCCAAGGTGGTTCCTATGCTTGTATAGGATACCTGTGTGAATTGAGTTCCACAATTGGTAGGTGAGGGGTCCTTAGCTTGCCACCATCGAGTCACTTTTAAAGTGATTCCGTGGTGGAGTTGGTTGGGGCCTTTTGTATAGTTGTACAAGTCTCATGTTTGCCTCCCCCCTAGATAATAGGGTTACCTAAGTTTGTTCTTATGCCTATACAAGATCTTGGTGTGCATTGAGTTCCACAACTCCTAGATGAAGAGTTTCCTACCTGCCACCATGGAGTCACTTTGAGTATGATTCGATGGCGGCGTTCGTTGGGGTCTTTACCAAAGTTCCAGAAATCTCACGATTAGCTTGAATTGTGGATAGAAGGGGGACACTTGGGCATTCCTATGCTTGTACAAGATCATGGTGTGTATTGAGTTCCACAACTCCTAGGTGAGGGGTCCTTATACTGCAACCACCTAATCACTTTTAAAGTGATTTGGTGTAGGAGATGATTGGGGCTTTTCATATAGGATCTTGCGGTATGTTGAATTCCACAATGCCTAGGTAATGGGTTCCTAGCCAGCCACCACCGATTTGCTTTTAAAATGATTTGGTGGTGGAGTTGCTTGGTGCCTTTTTCAAAGTTCTACAAGTCTTACTCTTGGCTTCCATTCCCAAATAACAATGGGACCCAAGGGGGTTTCTATGCTTGTAAAGCGTTCTTGCATGCATTGAATTCCATAGTTCCTAGGTGAGGGATTGTTAGCTTGCAACCACCTAGTCACTTTTAAAGTGATTCAGTGGTGGAGTTGGTTGGGGCCTTTATGAATGTTCTACAAGTTTCATGTTTGACTCTAGATAGTGCCACTTTATCTTGTTATCAAATTCTTCTACTTCCCACATAAATTTAAAATTAAAAAGCATTCATTATATCTAAATGAAAAGGTAAAAGGAGCCAATACAATTCAAGCACCAAACTCGTACTTGTTAAAAAACCCAATGCCCCTGATGTTCTTACCATTTCTGTGAATTTTATCTCATTCACCTATTTTACATGTAATTGTACATTCTGGTACATGGGGATATAAAAGACAAATTTATTGGCTGAATAATAATGAACTCGAGCTTCTTGTTTTTTAGCAAAGTATGTTTTTGATGCTTGAATTGTATTGGCTCCTTATAGCTACTGGAGGATTCACGAGCTATTGAAGTGGACAAAACTATGAACTCCTTTTTGCCTCTCAGCATTACAATTAGCAAAATTTTGCCAAAGAAAAAAAATGAAAGTCATCTCCTTAGAGCTAGTGTTATTTCTCCATAATATCAAAGCCTTAAGTGCACGCCACGCTGTTTTCCAAATGTAATTGCATCATATAATTATGTTATATATATGAAATGAGTAACCTCAAATAGGCTATATATACAGAGTTGGGGACTTAGTTGACTCTGTAGAGAGGTGGCCTTCTCTGAGACCGACTTATCCATCTTCTGAGACACCAATTTTTATTTTTCTAAGTAGTTTTTCGATCTACAGTGGCTGCTGGTAGCTTAACTGTTTGATGTAACTGTCTTAAGCATCCTTAGCTGGGTTCTTGCACCTAAGACTCTTCATTAGAGATTTACCACATTGAGTGCCGATGTGTAACAACTAAGATCTTTATGTAGTGTTTCGGGGTTGTGACTGTGCACTTGGATTGCAGGTGTCCCACCTTCCCATCCCCCTTGTCCCTTTTTTGTTTTCCATGTTCTTTCAAATGTATAATATAATATCACGGCTGTACCTGAGTTTTAGAAATTGATACTCGCATCCATTGCCTCAACCCCATGCAACTCTGGTAACTGTGGTGTTAATTACCTTAGTGTTAATATTTGAGCATAAACAGATAACAGTAGTTATCAACAGTTAACAGTAGTGTTCTTTACCCTTTTAAAGAATTAACTGAAACATAGGAATCATTGACAGAAAAACATTCATAGTGTGCACAAGTATTTATCCTGGGAAACCCTCACGGGGAAGAAAACCCAGCAAAACTTCTTGTGATATATATATTAGTCAAACAAGTACAAGACTTCTCCTTGAGAGAGAGATAAGTCAATTACACTTCCTGCTGTCTCTGTGTCTTCAAATATCTCTGAGCCTCTAACACAGGTCTGCCCTCAACTTAAACTCAGACCTGTAGCCTTTGCTGTTCACTTGATTCTGTAGCTGCTGCTGTCACAAATCTGTTCTGTAGTTGCCTGTTGCTGCCTCAAATCTTCCTTTAAGGCTGCCCTTTAGTCTGCCTCAAAACAGAGTTACTCTGCCTCAGATTAGGCCTCCTAGCTGCTGCCCCGGAACAGAGTTATTGTGCCTCCTAGCTGCTGCCTTAGATGTGAGTGATCTGTTAGTAATGAGGGGCCACCCTTCTCTTTATATAGGATAGGCCACCCTAGGTTAGGGCCGACCTAGCTTAGGGTGGTTAGGGGCCGACTTACCTAGGGTGGTTAGGGACCGACTTTCCCAGGCTGTTAGAGGAAAATATCATCTGCAGCTGCTCAAACTTTAACACTCCTCAGCAAAGAGGGTATTCTTCAGGCATACATATCCACATAGTTCCTTCTAGTCTTTGCACTAGAAGTCTAGAACATTAACTTGTTGACATCCACACATGATCTATATATCACAAGAAGTTTCGCAACCTTATACAGATAAGGATCATTTCATGGGATGTGATCATCTAGTTCTCCTTGACCATGGTCAATTGCTAGAGTTATTTCTCTTAGGGGTGGCCAGTCCCCAAGGAATACTCCTACATCTTGAAGACCTAGGAGAACTTTTTCACATTACCTTGTCTTGACTTTTGCTTTGACACACAAAGCTCACAAGACTTAGAGCAACATCTTCTTGCCTTGACTTACAAGGCTTTTCTCCAAGTCTCGAATCAGCCTTGACATACAAAGCAGTCTTGGAGAATTTCTTGTCTTTGACTTTTGCTTTCACACACAAAACTCACAAGACTTATCTTGACTTTTGCTTTGACACACAAAGCTCATAAGACTTGTAGCAACATCTTCTGTCTCCTGCCTTGACTTACAAGGCTTTTCTCCAAGTCTCGAATCAGCCTTGACATACAACTTGACTTACAAGGCTTTTCTCCAAGTCTCGAATCAGCCTTGACATACAAGGCAGTCTTGGAGAATTTCTCATGATGCTGCAACCTTTAACACTCTCTCTTAGTTAGGGAGGCATTTTTTGCCATACCAAGCTTGTCCCGGAAGTACACAAATTTTTCAAAGGATAGAGGCTTAGTCAATATATCTGCTATTTGCTCATCAATACAAATGTACTGCAGCTTGATGGTACATCTTTAGACCATGACTCTGATTAAGTGATATTTCATCTCAATATGCTTTGATTTGTCATGGAAGACTGGGTTCTCTGTGAGCTTTAACTAGCTCTGGTTATCACAATGGATAATAGTGGTTTTTATCCTCTCTTGAAACAACCCAAACAAAAGCTTTCTCAACCATACTGTACTAGCATTACCGGCTGCTATATACTCTGCTTCAGCTATACTTTGTGCTATGGAGCCCTGTTTCTTGTTAGACCAAGATATCATAGTTGAACCCAAGCTAAAATAGTATCTGGAAGTACTCTTCCGATCCAATGAGCTCCCAACCTAGTCTAAATTAGCATAACCATGAAGCAACACTCCTCCACTGGAAATGTATCTAAGTCCATATGAAATGGACCCTCTCAAATATCTGAGGACATGTTTGGAAACAATCCAATGTCTGTGTCTCAGCTTAGACATGAATTGACTCAAGGCGCTTACAACAAAGCATATATCTGGCCTTGTATGGATCAATTACATCAGTGGACAAGTTGTCGCGGCCGCTTCTATAGTGTCCTCTCCTGTAAGGAACAAATCATCAACATATAGAACCAAAATCAGGGGATAATTTTCTATTACCTTGAAATACAGGTTGGGATCAGCTGCACTCTTGGAGAAACCCAGGCTTTGAAGATATCTATCAATTCTCGCATACCAAGCCCTTGGTGTCCGTTTCAGCCCATATAGTGCTTTCTTTAATTTGCACACATGCGATTCTTTTCTGTGAACCACGAAGCCCTCTGGCTGTTCTAAATACACTTCTTCCTCAACTTGGCCATTGAGGAATATTGTCTTTACATCCATCTGGTGAAGTTTCCAACCCAGAACTGAAGCAAGAGAGATAATGGTTCTGATTGAAGTATATCTTGCAATTGGTATAAATGTCTCATCATAATCCATCCCTTCCTTTTGAGAAAAACCACGGGCCACAAATCTGGCTTTGTATTTCTCAATACTCCCATCAACTGCATTCTTGATCTTGTACATCCCATTTAGAAGTAACCAGAGTTTCCTTCCAGTCTTGGAACCACTTCCCATACATCATTTTTCGTGATGGATTGATATTCTTCCACCATGGCATCTTTCCATACTTGCTGCTTAGTGACATCGTCATAGATGGTGGC
>CBVK0100145648.1:0-12261 GCA_900067695.1 Picea abies | reverse complement strand
CTTTGCATCGCTAATCTGAGCCATAAGAGCCACATAACCTGAATATCTTTAAGGTTTATTACTCTCTTTGAATGTACCTGAAGGAGCAACATGTTTTTTTGCCTCTCGCAGAATTTCTCTACACCAGGCAGGCTTCCTCTTAGCAGGAGGTACCTCTAGAGGTCTCCGTATCTGTTCTATTGGATCCACAGTATCAGAGTTTTCCAATGGCTCTTCAGGTTCCTCCATCTCTGTATCCAACTGCAACTCTTTAGATTGCTTAAATGCAACTTCTTCATGAAATGTTACATCCTTTCTTACCTCGATATATCTTTGGCTTGGAACATAGATCCTGTAGGCCTTGGATGTTTCACTGTACCCAACAAAAAATCCTTTCTTCTTAGAAGGCTCCATCTTAGTTTTCTTCTCTTTCGGCACATGTATGTAAACTGCACATCCAAAAATCCTCAAGTGTCCTACTTCTGGATTTTCGCCAGTAATGCTTCTTCTGGAGTCTTTTCCCCCAAAATAGCATGAGGACTTCTATTTTGAATATAAACTGCAGTGCTCGTGGCTTCTGCCCAAACTGATGTGGGAAGGTCCTGATCACACATCATAGCTTTTGCTGCCTCACAGATTGTTCTGTTCATTCTCTTAGCAATCCCATTATGTTGAGGGTTGTAGGGCACAATTAGTTTTCTCTTGATTCCTACTTCTTTACAGAAGTCATCAAACTAATGAGACTCAAATTCCCAACCATTGTCAATCCTCAAAGCACTATGTGTTTTCCAGTCTGATTTTCAATCAATGCTTTGAATTCTAGAAATTGATTGAAAGTTTTATTCTTTGCCTTTAGAAAATAGATCCATGATTTCCTAGAGAAGTCATCTATGAAAATCACATAATAAAGACATCCATTCAGGGAAGGCGTTGACATAGATTCTTTGCCTTTAGAAAATAGATCCATGATTTCCTAGAGAAGTCATCTATGAAAATCACATAATAAAGACATCCATTCAGGGAAGGCGTTGACATAGACCCACATATGTCTGAATGTATTAAATCCAAAATTCCTTTAGAAGTCATCTATGAAAATCACATAATAAAGACATCCATTCAGGGAAGGTGTTGACATAGGCCCACATATGTCTGAATGTATTAAATCCAAAATTCCTTTAGACCTTTTGTTACTGTTAGGAAAGGACTTCTTTATGTTCTTACCAAGAACACAACATCTACATATACCATCATGTTCAAAATGAAAAACACACATTTCTCTTACTATTTTTTGTAGTTTGGGGAGTGCTTTGTAGTGAAGATGTTCAAACCTCTAATGCCACAACTCAGATAAACTAACTGAATCATGAACCAATGCTTGAATATGTCTCGGAATCTTGTAGAGACCTCCCTCTCTAATTCCAATCACAATTGCTGAACTTAGCTCTTCATTCTTAGGCCATAAGAGAGCTTGCTTGTCCATAAAGGTCACCCTGTAACCTTTATCTTCCAGGACTGCAACAAAAATAAGTTTCTTCTTTAAATCAGGAACGTACAGGATCTCCTCAATGTGCAACTCACCCCCAGATTCTAGCTAAAAAGATGCTGAGCCAATTTCTTCGATTGCATAGCTAGCATTTTCTCTGAGTTCTACTTGAGCAGAGAACTTCTTCTCCTTGAAGCTCGCAAGGACTCCTTTATTTCCTGTCATGTGCCTGGAAGCTCCGCTATCCACCGACTAGGATTCAACACTATTTGAAAGAGAACCGGAGAGTGCTGAAATAAGATAGTATTCCCTTCTGGTCTCTTGATTACTAGAAGCCCCTTTAGTCTTTGTCCTTTGAGATTCATCTTCTGCAGCAATAGAAGCACGATATTTACCCTTGTGTCCTTTTCTGATCTTTGGACAATCTCTGGCAAAGTGCCCCTTTCGTTGACAATTGTAGCACTTCACTCTTGTTATATCAAAATCTTTTCCTTTGAAGCCACCTTGTAGCACTTCACTCTTGTTATATCAAAATCTTTTCCTTTGAAGCCACCTCTGCTTTTCTCCTTTTGAGGAAACTTCTTCTGAGAAGTAAATATTTTCCCTCTCCTTGTCCTTGCTGTTAAAGCAAAGTTCTCTTCTTTTGAAGTACCATTTCGACTTTGAATTCTCCCTTCTTCCTACAGACAATCATGCCACAGCCTTTCAAAGTCTGGCTGATTTTCACGAGTATTTATCCCAGTGAGAAATGTCTCCCAAGAAGATGGAAGACCATCCACAACAGTCTGGACAAGATCATCATCATCTACAGTTATACCAATGACTAGCAGCTGATCTCTTAACTGAGAGATCTTTGTGAAGGAGGAGGCCACAAAATCATCCTTCTCCATCTTGAGAGTTCGAAGCTTGTTCTTTAGAACCCTCTTTTGACCAGGCACCTTCTTTTCATACAGACTCAATAGTGTCAAAACACTCCTTTGCGGTCTTTAGAGGTGCTATAACAGGCATGATGTTATCCTTTACTGAATCAAATATTATTCGCTTTGCCTTTGCCTGATTTTTCTTGAAGGATGTCCTTCCTACATTGGCAGTTGACTCTTCTACTGTATTGATCACAAAGTTGTCCAAGTCATGTTCATCTAGAATATTCAAGACTCTGGCTTTCCAAACATTAAAGTTTGAAGCCCCTTGAATTCTCTCCTCCGGCCGTACAGAAATTGAAGGCATCTCTGCAAGTAATGTGCTTGAATAAAATTCCTAAGAATCTGCGCAGGCTCTAGCAGACTGCTGAACTGAGCACTTCCACGCCCTAGAGCTTTGATACCATGTTAATATTTGAGCTTAAACAGATAACAGTAGTTATCAACAGTTAACAGTAGTTATCAACAGTTAACAATAGTGTTCTTTACCCTTTTAAAGAATTAACTGAAGCATAGGAATCATTGACAGAAAAACATTCACAGTGTGCACAAGTATTTATTCTGGGAAACCCTCGCGGGGAAGAAAACCCGACAAAACTTCTTTTGATATATATATTAGTAAAACAAGTACAATGACAGTACAAGACTTCTCCTTGAGAGAGAGATAAGTCGATTACACTTACTGTTGTCTCTGTGTCTTCAAATTTCTCTGAGCGTCTACCACAAGTCTGCTCTCAACTTAAACTCAGGCCTGTAGCCTTTGCTGTTCACTTGATTCTGTAGCTTCTGCTGTCACAAATCTGTTCTTTTGCTGCTTGTTGTTGCCTCAAATCTGCCCTTTAGTCTGCCTCAGAACAGAGTTACTCTGCCTCATATTATGCCTCCTAGCTGCTGCCTCAGAACAGAGTTATTTTGCCTTAGATATGAGTGATCTGTTAGTAATGAGGGGCGCCTCCCCTTCTCTTTATATAGGATAGGCCACCCTATGTTAGGGCCGACCTTGGGGTAGGGCCGACCTAGCTTAGGGCGGTTAGGGGCCGACTTTTCCAGGCGGTTAGAGGAAAATATCCTCTGCAGCTGCTCAAACTTCAACACTTAGAACTTTGAAGTACATTCATAGTTCAGGTCAGACGATGACAAGGGAAATTTAACAAATCCTCATTTTCAAGTAAAATTGTAGAGACTCAGTAATCTCTGATGGATCTGTGGTCTAATTATAATTATCGTCTTTCTGATGTATATAAGCACAACTAGGCATGGAACTTTACCATTAAAAGGAATCTCAAAAAGCAATATAGAAGCAGGAATAGCCATGTAATTTGCACAGAAAATGGTATCTTAAAATGCTATCTATTCAGTCCAGAAGCTCTTTTGTTTCTTTGTTGGTTGATGACAAGATTCTTATGCAAGTTACATGTCCTGTATGCTTTATCTACTCTGCACTTTCATGGTGAAAAAGAGTTGCTCTGTTATTTGGTAGCATGTCTTTCCTTTCAGTTACTCCAGCTTGTTAATTAAATATTATTTCTAATGGCTAATTAGAGTGCATACTTTTTATTCAAAGGCTCACTCTTTTCTATCTTACTAAAGCTTCTTTTGGTTCCCCTGATGATGGGTGGAGTGTCCACTTGAAATATTGGGATGTTTCAAAATTCTCACAGTTAAACTCCAGAAAATCTAATCATAATGCTTACTTATGCTAAGGACAAGGGATACTGTGTTGTCATATTCTGCGTTATTGTACTATTTTTCAAAATATCCCTATAAATTGAAATGAGCTGTTTGACCTTTTCTCACCGATACAAAGCTGGAAGAATAGTATACTCTTATGACTAAGACTGCATTTTGCAGTTGATTTTCACTTATGTGATACTGATGTCCTTGAGGGTACTTGGATGGTATATTCTTAGCCATGCTAAACTGATAGTTTTTTAAGCTTCATAGTGGTTTGTCATTGATAAAGATGCCATATTCCTTTTCTGTAGATCTGAAATCTGCACTTGGCAAAAGACGGAGGGATGGAAAAACTGCACCTTTGCAAAGGCTCACAACTATGCAGCGTGTGTATGTTGGCCGATTGATTAAGAAGCATGGAAATGACTACCTGGTATAGTTAAATTGCTAATGCCCTAAACTTGGTTTTATTTAGGTTCGAGTTCTTGAATTTCCTTGCCCATACAGGATTGATTTTGCTTTCCATTTTATTGCTTTGCAGGCTATGTCAAGGGACTTGAAACTGAATGCAATGCAACATTCAGTTGCGGCTCTCCAGAAATTATGCAACAGATTTCATGCTTATGAAACACTGTAACGTTGCTTAAGGAACAGGCATAGTGGAGCTAAGAAGATTGAGGTGATCCATGTTCATTTAGTTGGATATTGACATTTTCTTTACATGTCAGAAGTTGGCAATTAACTACTTTTCAACTTCATTGTTGCAAGGCTCGATCTTTGATTGATCTAAAGGCACAGCTGCTTTTTATGCTTGCCTTGTGAGCTGGAATTTGGTCAGATCTTAGCTTTTTTCTGACTGTATAGGCTAGGTAGTCTAGAAAACAGTCAGGTTGATAGACTGTCAATTTGATAAGGCGCTGGGATTGATTTGATAGATTATCAAACTTGGATATGGCGCTTTCTTTGTCTTTGATATCTTTTCCAAGCAAGCATTCTAAAATTAACAGAAACGGGTTTGAATGGCTGTATTTTATTTCTCGTGTACTTGCACTTATTATGTTTTTAGTGTCTAATAGTAAATCTATAAAGTGAGTTTCTTAACAATTTTTGTTTAATTATGTTCTTGACAGCAGTAACAGACTAATGTTACAAGCAGTAAATTTTCTGGCAACTGATATATATGGTTCTGTATTATTGGATCACAGGGATTGTTTTTAAACTCGTACACTAGTATAGTTCATGCAGGGAGAATATCAAATTGATGGTATGTGTTCGTTTAATATGTGCAACATAGGTGGGCAAGCTTGGTTAAAACACTACTTTTTTTCAAAACAATAATCAAAGGTGAATTTGAACTACAGAGTGATAACAATCTCAGATGTGCAAAGCTAAGATCAGTATGGATCATGAAACAAAATCCCTCCCAAAATAAGCTACGCCAACAAAGTTGTGCACTAGGTTCCCCCAAAAGAATGTAGAGTATGTAAAAGAGTAAATTTGGAATTAACAAATGCTTATGATTATGTATGCCAGATGAAAGAGGCTTTTGCACTCTACTTCCTTGAACTAAAACATTTAGTGCTATCACGCTAACATGTGCAAGGTTCAAAGTATCCCTGTTCATCTCCTATAATGTGTACTAATTTTTGTTCCAGTTCATAATGCATCTTCCTTTAGCATAAATGTAAAGATAAATATTGCAGCGACAATCCAATATGAGATCAATTAATTCTTGGCTACTGCCGCTATTTATTGTTTCTGTGCGACATTGATTGGCAATGAGATTTGTGCACGATGTGAAACATATTGGATCTGGAGTGAATATTCAAGGGAGCAGTGACAAAGGAACAGTAGGAGGGGGACTGCATCTTAGATTCTGGTACATCAATGACCAATAGTCGGAAGGATGTCGTAATTGCAGCTCGCTAAAGAACATTGGCAATGAGATTTGTGCACGATGTGAAACATATTGGATCTGGAGTGAATATTCAAGGGAGCAGTGACAAAGGAACAGTAGGAGGGGGACTGCATCTTAGATTCTGGTACATCAATGACCAATAGTCGGAAGGATGTCGTAATTGCAGCTCGCTAAAGAACAGGCAAGAGGAGGAAGTATTTTGAGGGAAACTGAAGGCTATCAAAGAGGCCCTTAGAGCAGGGAAGCCTCTCACAAGGAAATACATGATTGTTCTCACATCCAGTATGAGGGGTTTGGAGGCATCTTCGAAACAAAGGTCTTTGAGAGGTTGGCTGAGAAGTATAACCCAGATGTCACTTTTATTTAGTGAAAACAATGTTAAATGAAGAGGATTTTTTTTTTGTCAATTCATTTTATTTCTAAAAAGGAGTACTCATATATAGCTTAGCAACGTTGGACATGAAATGTCAGATACAAAAGCACAATGTTCCAGAGCATAGCTCTTGCAAGAAAGACTACAAGATGTCATACAAAAACCCTGTGAGGCCAGTTTATAGTGAAATTGTACACTTCACTTGTGGGTCAACAGCAGATTGTAGTCAGTGTTCAAAAGAAAGCTGTAGCCTTGAGTGCTTCCTAGGCAGAGGGTTGAAACCAGCCAACCTTCTCCAAACAATGGGCGTACAATTCTGTGCACCACTACCTACATAGGAGAGGTGCCACATAATTCAAAAAGCAGTGGAAAAAAATAGTGCCACTTTATGACCAAAAAGAGGGTGGAGTCGCTCAAATCCACCCACTACTTGTGACCGGGTCAAAAGAAAGAAACCCTAGCCCCAAACTGGCTAGAAGCTAGGGTCGCATGCCTTACCCAAGCTACATGAGACCACATAGTAGGGATGTATATACTAATAGGGTTTGAGGCAAATGCCACTCCAACCATAGAGGAATATCCATCTCCATGCCAAGTAGCCATTGAACAAAAACCACGAACTTAGGACATAGAACCAATGCCTATGAAACACAAAAAAAACTAGCATCTAATAGGGGACCTTTGATGCCTTGTTGAAGCAAAACCTCTGAAGCGACCCTATTAGTGCGAAGCAGAAGCAAAGTTGTTGAGTAAGAGCATAATAAGACCCCATGAGTGCCAAGGTAGTGGCAGAGTCTCAAGTAGAAGTAGAGACCCCGAAAAAGTTCCATGGGCATTGAGCTAGAGCAAGACCACCAAGTAGAATAAAACCTCTCCTCCATGTAGGAGCACGAGTTTTCCTTTGCGTTGTGGTCGTAGGGATAGATAGGAGTTGGAGTTCTATACCCTCTATTGTATATGCCCTCATCTGCCTACACTAAAATCCGAACCATGCTATCTCCTAGACCCATCACACAACCTCCATCCTCCAAATCCGAACCATGCTATCTCCTAGACCCATCACACAACCTCCATCCTCCCCTTATTTCAAAATGAAGAGGATTCTATTAGTGCACTTCAAACAACATTCAATGAATGGGAATTCATAGCAAGCAATGATAGAGGTGGATGAAGGGGACTAATAATGTGTGGAAGCAAACTTGTTGGTTAAAAACACATTTTTTTCTTGATTCAACTATCATTTGTACTTTGTATTTGAAGGATCTAGAGAAATAATGAAATTTTGTGAACTTTTATTGGTCATATAATAATAAAAGGAAAACTGGCCAAAGATTCATAACGAGTTTGCATTCCTATCTCATTTTTCGGGTGAGCTAGGGAAGGAACAAGGGAGCCTTGATATCCTATCGAGTTTCTTCCAACATCTTTTCCAAGAAAAAGGAATTGTAGATGCGGAGCTTGTAGATCTTAACCTACATGCCGAAACAAAAGATCAAGTAGAGCAACGTTAGCTAAGAGTTTTGGACATATATATAGTTTCAAACATGGCTTCAGTTTAAGCATTGTGGTTTAGAGAATGGGTTGGTCTTGAAGGGACCTAGGATTGTCTACCCATTTTCCTTGTTAGATTTTGATATTGAAAAACCTCCATGTCTCTAAGTTCAAAGCCTTTTGGTTAGAAAATGAAGAACATATAGATATGGTCACAAAGGAATGGAACCATTTTATGATCTTAACTCGGGGGAATATGCCATGATAATGCTATAAAATAATTTGAAAATAAAGAATCTCCCACAAAAGAGTGGGTAAAAAACCAAAATGATCAAAATAGGATAAAGTTGTAAAAAACCAAAATGATCAAAATAGGATAAAGTTGTAGGAGACAAAAGCTAAGTTGGAACCTTTATATGAGAACCATGGGATGGAAATGGTACTAAAGATCACCTATGAGACATGCAAAGCCCTAAAGGAGAAAGAAATAAGGTATTGGCATGGGAGGAAGCTCACTCAAAGCATAAAAGTAGAGCCATATGACTTCAGGAAGGGGATGAAAACACATTTTTTCCCATAAGGATGAACAAGCAAACAAGGCTCACAACACTATATGTGAGATTTAGGGCAAGAATGTCACTATACACACTAGGCATGAAGGTATTGCTAGGGCAACCCTAGATCACAATGAGGAAATCTTATAGGCTCGTAGGCAAGGAAATCTTTTAAGCCAGTGGGCAAGGAAATCTTAAAGAAATCCTATTTGTTGTCTTTAAGCTCAACAATTCAGTGATAGGAACATAATGAGGATGTCCTAGCCCTTGTAGAAGAGGAAGCACTGGAAAAAGTCTTCAATTCTTTTTAGAAGGATAAGGCTCTTTGACCATGTGGATGGGCCATGGAGTTCAATTAGAACATTTGTGAGGTGATAGGAAAGGATTTGTTTGATGTGGTAGTAGAATCTAGGAGGATTGGGAATAATTATGAACCCTTCAACTTCATTTTTGTGACTAACATTCCCAAAGTGGACAATTATCCTACTTTTGACTCTTTTAAATCAGTCTCCCTTTGCAATTGCTTATACAAGATTATAGTAGAAGTTATCTCAAGAAGATTAAGGCCCTCATTGTCGTAAGACATCTAAGGGGATCAATTTGTTTTTCTTTAAAGAAGGTTGATATTTGATGTAGTAGGGGTGGCACAAGAAACATTGCACTCCATAAAAAAGAAGAATATCTATGCGTTCATCATTGTTGAAGGCATACTACAAGTTAGACATGACATTCTTGAGAATATTTATGATGCATATAGGGTTTAATTTAAATGTAATTAATTGGATTGAAGCATGCTATTCCTCTATTCCTTATGCAACACTTGTAAACAGGGAAACGACCTGTATCTTCAAACCCTCTATGGGTTTTGTTATCCACTGAAGTTGCACTAGCTAGACTTGCAGTTGAGTCACCAAAGACTGAGCAATTAATTGCTCAAATTTTAGTGTTTAGAAGTTCAACTGATCATTTTGACCAATTTTTTCCGCATTTCCATCCCATGTGGGGCATTGTAATAAATGAGATTAGCACGATGAAGTTGTAAAAGACTTGACTACCCAAGACTTGATCACAAGTATGTACTCTAAAGTGTTTTTTTTTTTCACTTGTTAATTATCTCTTGCCTTGTAAATTATTCATAGGCTAGTTATAATTTCTAAGTTTTTTCATTCAAATAGCCTTCAAAGCTGGAGTATGTGCTAGTGGTAAAGTCTTGGAATGAAATTCCAATGTCTAGTGTCTAAATGTTTATATTACCATGCTAGGTCATCTATATTGAGTCATATGGAAATTGCACTAAGTCCCCCTTAGGATTTTTTAATGTTTTTTGAAAACAAAAAATTTCTTGCAAAATCATGATATTTTAATTGTAATTGATGAATAAGTTAAAAAAATAGTACTAGGAGGCATTATATGCCTTGTGGGTACTCGTTTTTGACAAAATGAGAAGCAAAGAAGATATTACCGAGAAGACGAGATTGGAAAACATGAATGAGTAGAGCACAATTCATTAAAGGAAAGAGTTGAGCTAAATAAGCTTCAACAAATCAAGAAAATCGTACAGCTGGCGAGGACAGCTGGCAGTGTACAGTCACATACTGTTGAGGTTACAGATATATTTAACACTCCCTCTTAAACTCAATAGTTACAAACATCAACACCGATAATGCCCAAGTGCTGTCTTCGAAAATAAAATAAAAAAAACGGATTTTCGTAGTGGCTTTGTAAAAATATCTGCGAGCTGATTTCGAGAGCCACAGAATTGAAGTGCTATGTCACCATTATTGACTAGCTCGCATATGAAGTGAAATCGAGTGTCAATATGCTTGCTTTTCTTGTGAAACACATGATTTTTGGATACAACAATTGTTGAGGTGTTGTCATAGAAGATAGGAGTTGGCTCATTTTCTATATGTGACATATCATTCAATATTCTTCTCAGCCACACAACGTGACAGGAAGCTGAGGTAGCAACGACATACTCTGCCTCTGCAGAAGATATTGATACAATGGGTTGCTTCTTTGATGCCTATGAAATCAGGTTCGTGCCCTGGTGAAAAGCATGTCCTGAGGTGCTTTTCTTATCATCTAGGCTTCCTACAAAATCACTGTCTATGTAACCAGAGAGATGATTATCATTAGACTAAGTGTACCATAAGCCAAAATTGAGAGTGCCTGCAACATATCTCAGAATCCTTTTCGCTATCTTCCAATGAGAATCTTTGGGGGATTCCATGAACCTGGGAACAAAGCTGGCTGCATACATAATATCAGGCCTAGTTGTTGTAAGATACAACAAACTGCCTACTAAACGTTTGTACAGGGTAGGGTCCACTGTAGGGCCTTCATCTTTCTTGCTCAATTTTGTGCCTAGGGGTATAAGAGTTTTTGCTAGATTGTAGTCTTCCATGCAGAATCTTTTGATGATGTCTGCTGCATACTTTTGCTGACAGACAAAAATGTCTTTGATTGATTGGTCAACCTCAATCCCCAAAAAATATTTCATTATGCCAAGATCTGTGATCTCAAAGTCAGATTGCATGGCATGTTTAAAATTGGTTAACTCAATGTTTCCAGTATATATCATGTCATCAACATATAAACATACAATTATAATTTTACCGTGCTGATCAGTTTTGGTGTAAAGAGTTGGCTCATTTTGGCTTTTGTTGAAACCACTCTTGAGCAGGTAAGTGTCAATTCTGCTGTACCAAGCTCTTGGAGCTTGCTTTAAGCCATACAAGGCTTTCTTCAACCGATACACTTTGGTTGACTGCTCTTTGACTTCAAATCCAGGTGGCTGATCCACATAAACCTCTTCTTCTAAGACACCATTTAGGAAAACTGACTTGACATCCATTTGGTATACTTGCCATTTGTGTTGAGCTGCTATGGTTAAGAGAGTCCTTACAATGTCCAACCTTGCTACTGGAGCAAAAGTTTCACCATAATCAATACCTAGTTGTTGTGAGAATCCTTTGGCAACAAGTCTTGCCTTGTGTTTTTCTTGCCTTGTGTTTTTCAATCTGCCCCTTTTCATTGAGTTTAGTTTTGTATACCCACTTGACACCAAAACTTTTCTTGTGTCTAGGCAGATCAACAAGATCCCACGTCTTGTTCTCATTGGAGTCAATCTCTTGGTTCATGGCTTGAATCCAATGTGGCTCTTTAGCTGCCTCTTTAAAAGATGTAGGTTGACATGACATTAATGCAAAAAGATTGTGCGGATCAATATCATCCAACTGCTGATGGATTTATCTCAAGCTTCGAGTTCTCTGATTTTGAAGCGCAGAGGATGAATCTCTGTTTGAAGTAGAGTTGTCCTGAGGGCTTTCAGGTTGTCCTTGTACCTGCAATATTGGAAGGGCAGGCTGATGTGTTTGATGTACTGAATTTTCTGTGTTTTCAGGAAGTGGCATCAATGCATTTTGGCTGTCCATAGGCTGATTTTCAAACTCACTCCATAACTGATTTTCAAGAAATTTGACATCTCTGCTGAGAATTAGTTTCTTTGAAATCATATTGTAGAGTCTGTAGGCTTTGGATGTTTCATTGTAGCCAACAAAAATGCATTTCTCACTTCTATCATCAAGTTTCTTCCTCAGTTCGGAAGGTATGTGAGCAAATGCTATGCATCCAAAAATCCTGAGATGAACAACATTTAGATTTGTCCCACTCCATGCTTCTTGAGGGACCTTCATCTTGAGACTGATGGTTGGAGATCTATTCAGGAGATAAACTGAGCATGCCACTGCTTCAGCCCAAAATAGATTTGATAGACATTTCTCTCTGAGAAGGCTTCTTACCATGTTCATTATTATTTGATTTTTCCTTTCAACCACTCCATTTTGTTGTGGAGTATACCTGGCTGT
>CBVK0100145647.1:0-11920 GCA_900067695.1 Picea abies | reverse complement strand
TTTGTTAGGGACTACCCCCCTTGGCTTCGCTAGGAGTTGGCCTAGATAGAGGAGTAGAGGATCAAGTGACAACACCTTGACTTGAGACTTGCCCCCAAGGACACACCAAGTGGATTGAATATTTCTTCCACATCACCTAGGTGTTAAAGGCGGGAACAAGTTTAAAGAAAGGGTGCATGCCATGTCTAGTTTTATTTATTTTAGTAGTTGATGGGATGTGTAGGTTAATGGATAATATGAAACATGGTGAAGAAGTAAAGGGAGTTCAAACAAAGAGAGGTTGTACTATGTCACATCGTCTCGTTATAGACTATATCCTTTTATATAAGAGAAACTAAAGCCATGGATAGAGTTCTAGTACATTTTCATTGCAAAGCTACATGGATAGAAATAAACTTTCAAAAATTTAGTTTGGCTTGCCCCAAACTAATAGATACCCAAATAGCCCGACCAAAGGAATCATCCCACTCCAATGAAAAAACTTCGATGATAACATCAAGTCCTTGGGTTACCATTTCAAGGGAAATTATCACAACATGAGGGATTGGGTGTGAATTGGGGATAAGGTTAATAGGGGAATCAATTCATGGTATAATAGATGGATATCTATTGGTGGTAGGGGTACTTTGATCTAAAGTGTAATAGAAGCAATTCTTGTATATTGAATGAGCTTCAAATACCCATGCACCAGAAAGAAAGATAATGATGCTCGTTTCATTATTAAAATGGAAAAAACTATCAAAACCAAAAAGGTTAGGGGGATGGGGGCTTAAAGACCTTAACCTCTTTGTGAAAGATTTGGTCACTATTGTGAACCAAGGGATTGTGGCCATTGGTTATAAGAAGGAAATACACAAAGCCCTTATCCATAGAAGATTGGATTAGATCTTTGATTAAGCTTGCTACAAGAGGCTCCACTTGTTGGATGTCTATGATAAGAGCATTCCTAGTGGTAGGTGATCATTTGTCCTTGCTCATAGGGAATGGATGGGGAAGAGTAGGACCTGATCCTTAGGTTGGTGGAATAGGGGAACATAGACTCTCTTGGGGATTAATGAATCATTTTCATGCAAAAAACATACCTTGATAGATATATATGATGGGAATACCATGGGATGGTGGTGAAATGCATGGAGGAATGCAAAGGTGTTGGACCTAGAGAATGAGTGGGTAGAGGAATGGAAGCAATACAAAACAATTAGGGTCATCGCTTGTATTAGACTTGGAGATTCTTAGGATGCGTTGGTCTAGGTAGCGAACAAAACATGGGGATGAGACAAGGTGAGCATTGGCTATAAAGTTTCTTTTTCAAATCGAGAGAATGAAGATGAATGGAGTTGGAGTTACATTTGGAAAGTTAAGGCATCTTTGAAATTGAAAATGTTTCTATGGCTTATTCTACACTAAGATTCTCACATGGGGTAATTTCCAAAGAATATGATGGTAGGGACTTGGATTTTGCACCCTATACAAAGAGAGAGGATAGGGTCCCATCATTTGTTTTTAACATGCAATTTCACAAAGGAAATTTGGTCTGCAATTAAGAAAATAACTAATGATATGGTTCAAACTATAGAGAAACCTATCCAAAATTAGTTGGAGAACGTTGAAACTAGGAAGAAACATCATTTTCTTCCAATGTTTGTCTTCTGAGTCGTGTGGTTGGTGAGGAACATTGTCCTTTTTCAAAAGAAGGTATTCACTCCAAAAGTTATTTTGTACAAGATAAATGGATCATGCAAAGCCTCGAGTAGGGTGCAAAATGATCAAATCCAAGGTGATAGGAGAGCCATCCAAGAAGAATTTTGTTCCTATCTAAGTCCCATTGGATCACTTTTGATTATGGTTTGGGAAATCAAAGCAACAATTCAATGGAAGTAAAAGCCAAGATAATTCTTATGACGATAGCTTTGGATGTTGGAGAGACTTCAACATCTATGGTGATTCTAAACTCACTATATCATGGATGAACACAACAATGGATCAAAGGTCTAACATCATGGGGACATACAACATGCCAAAGATCTCGAAGAATTTTTTTAGTAGGTATATTTCCACCATGTCTACATGGAACATAACGCCCATGCAAGTAGTTTTTTTTTCACATGTGGTTCACGACACCAAAGACCGGTACTCGCTACGTCCATGGAAACCCCCCCCCGAAATCCACAAGAGAACATAAGGAGGCCGAGCATTTTCGGAATATTGGGGGCTCAACAACAAGAGCATCATGTGCTCGTTACGTCCATGGAAAACCCCCCCGAAATCCACAAGAGAACATAGGGAGGCCAAGCATTTTCAGAATATTGGGGGCTCAACAACAAGAGCATCATATAGACCCATTTAAGGGCATCACATGTCACTTACAAGAATTGAACCTGGGTGGGGAGGGTAACAACCATTCCTCCCAACCACCCAAGCTACATCCAATAGACACCGCCTATGCAAATAGGTTGTGTAAGAAAGCATGATATAAGAGAATGGGGTAACTTTCCATGATCATTTTCAAAGATAGAGTAGAATATGCATTGCCTCCTAGTCAACTCATTGGATGTCTTTATCTTGTCAAATTTCTAGTTTGGTATGTATGGGTTTATAATGTTTTCTTGAGATTGTCTTCTTGATGCTCACTTTTGTATGTGAGCTATTTTGATTTCCCTAAAATGGACTAAAAACCATATTTGGTAAGATACAAATTGTAACTCTTATACTTTTAGTAACGAAAAAAGTTATGAGTCAATTTTATTATTTTAATAATTTTAACCAAGAAAAAAAAGGTACAAAAACATTAGCTAAAAAGGAACTTTTGAAGAACTCCAAACTGGAGAGCCACTAACAACCATGTAATCATTGATGAAGTACGCCTTAGATTTTTTCCTATAGGCATGATGCTGCATGGATGTTCTTATCATGATTCTATTCCATTCCATAGTTCAATTAGATCATTTGCATTGGAATGTGTTGTAGTGAGAAGCCACACCTATCATTTCCAAGGAAACACTTGATGAAATATGTTATAATGACTACATTTAAGGGAATGCGGCTGAAATATGTTTTATTGACTACATTTAAGGGAATGTGGTTGTTTGTGTTCTAGTAGTAGAAAGATGTCATTAAATGATGTTAATGCACTAGGGAGTTATGGTGGTCCTCTTTCTAAATATTTAATACACATGTTACCTTTGACCATTGTTGGTGGAATGTTTTAATCAAATGTTTATTCTAAGGTTATAAAGGCATTAACACAAAGAGATTGTTCAATGTCATACTAACTTTAGATTAATGACAAGTGGGATTCATTGGGAGAATTGTGTTAGATCCACCAAAATCTCTCCTATTGTTGGACTAGGGAACACCAATGGTGGGTGGAGGAGCATTCGAAAACAATATCATTATATTGTGTCAGTGTCCTTGGCCGTCGTCCATAGAGTGTACACATGACATCTCTGAATTAGCATAGAGTAGTTATGAAAATGAATTGTGTCAAAGGGCCATTTGAACCCTACCTGTGATCGCTCTAACAACACCTAGTGAGATGTGTGTTCATCATTAAACATGTCATGACACAGAAAATGGGTCACCACAAAAATGGGGTTGACAAAAGAGCATTTACACTTGGTGCTACTATGATTTGCTTGATTATATGACTTATGATCTAACAAGAGAAGTGTTGCCCATTTTTTATTATCAAAATGACATCCAACAATGGGCGAGTTCATGGAAGAGAATCGAGTTAAAACGTTAGTGAATCTCTTCCAACACTATTCTTAGTAACATGAGTTGAGAAACAAGGTCTCAAGTAGAGTCTGTCATGCCAATGAAAAAGGGTCCCACATTCAAATTTTTACATTCTATGGTTACCTAGTGGTCTATTTTGAGCTCTGGAAAAAGGAAGCGAGGGCGTTTGATCAAACCCATTCGACAATGGTAAGTGTTGGGTAGGGTTTCTTCCCAAGATCCATGTCAGAACTACTTATCACCACAATCATCATTTGATCAAGGGGATTTGAAGGATTTCACCCCCACTGCTTGATCATCGTGGATCATTACAATCGGATGGATCAAGTTTAACTATGGATCATAGTCGATGGTTGTTATGGAGTTTACGGAAAACATTTGTACCATCCGGTGTGCCATTACATCGAAGAACTTGAAATCCACTACACACAAGTCACAATTAATATACAAATTCTCCATTAGAGCAACAAATTTACGTTAATCCTTTGCATCATTATACTCCTATTGAAACCCTATTCAAGAGGTAGTTTTGACAAAGTATTTGCAAGTGTTGATCACTCAGAACTCACATGCAAGCATCACAAGAATTAGAGTTTGCCATCCTACTTAGTTACCAGGTCAAGTAAGTACACCATTAACATATTTTGTAATTATGCTAACCTTAATAATCATGGCTCCTAAAAATCACACTACCTAGTGTTCCCCTACTCTGTGAAACTTAAAAATAAATACCTATTAAATAAGTAGTTTGATGTGTTTGAACTTGTGTAAAAACATCCAATGTGAAACATGGAATCGATTGCAACTAAAAGAAAAACCCACGAGAACCAACTCAAAGGGCATGTATAAAGAGGAGACATGAGCATTCAAAGAGGGATGAGATCATTCCGAAGAAAGATAGAGCACTTATCTTGGGGAGCATGAATAAATGATTCATCATTCTATGCATGCCTTGTTTTGTTCCTCCATGTCCGTGATTTTCTTATGTATTCCACATATTTTCTTCTATGTATGGCTACGGGTTTTCAATCATTGTGTATCTTTTATAAAGAAGCTTGAGTGGTAACAATTTGTGGTTGTGCCCCCCTTGGAAATTTTATCTTTGATATTGTGGAGATACTAATAACTTTCTATTTATGATTCTGATATTTTTTTTCACCATGTTGCATTCAAGTTTGAAAGATCTTCACGATATTACGATGAGCGCCATGTTTTGTTTAACCTTTAAGTTATGCGTCTTAGTTATTCGATTTGTTTCTTAATGCCAAGTACGATATTTGTATCATGTTTGCAAATAAATGAGAATTAGTGTTCTCTTATGCAGGGATTTTGTGTTTCTTTTGCTTCTTCATTCACACTCATTTGAAATATTATCTCACGTACATGGGATAAAGGCCCTTAATGGAAAGACATCTATCGTGATGTATGCTCAAAGCTCTACACATTTTTCTTATTTACTCTTTAAAAATATATACAATAACTCTACAACAACACAACACTTCACATATATCTAAAGGAACCAAGGGATGTCCCCCTTTGACCTGAAATCTTAGGTCAAGTCTAGAGTGGAGATGTTTTAATTCTACTAGATGCCTTGTAACCTTGTTCCTAGCAATGGGAACATTTGGGAACATTTAGGAAACAAAATGGCAACACATCGTGCACGATTGTTCAATGAAGCTAATACACTTGGGAATTTCCCAACCATTTATAAATGTAAAATGAGTAAAGGTTAACACTTTAGAGTTATTTTTTAACAAGAAGTATTTATATTAACGCTTGAAGTTCCAGTACTTGCCTCAAATTCACCAAGATTCAAAGATGATTCATCAATATAGATTCAATGAAGATTCATCAAAACAAAAATATGTAATTACGACATATCATTACAACAAGAAGTTATACAAAATACCAAAGTACATAGATCAAACTAGCAAATTGTTGAAGTACACATATTGAACCAAAAGGCCTTGATTAAGGCATATCATTACAACTAAATGTGATAGTACATATATCAAACTGGAAAACTACCAAAGTACATATATCCCACAAATCAATGCTACTCCATAAATCCTTGATCCCCCAACCATTTCCATTGTAAGAAGTCATTTCCTCTAGTAAACACGAATATTCTTTTCCTGCACTACAAGGGATAACCATGGGCCAATGACTTTGAATGAGAATAAAGTATATGAGTATTTTCATTCGAATTTATGATATTGCTGGGTTAAATATAAATTGTATTATAAACATAGCAAACTCATCACATTGATTATAGATCTCCTAGTACAACTAGTCCTTCTCATTGAAGCCTCTCTCTAATTTTAACTTTTAAATTTTATAAGTAATCTTATAATTTTTTATGACAAAATGCACATCTCAGGGAAACCCACCTGGGACTTCCCCTCATTCGAAGGACGATACCCAAGGTAAACAGATCAATTGTAGTTTTGGCAACCTAACCCAACGATGACATCGAGTGAGGCCCATAATATCCATGGAGGCAACCTTGATCCCGTGACCTNNGTTGTTAAACACACAACACTCAACCACTCGAGCTTACCCACCATGCTATAAATAATCTTATAATTATCATTTAAGAGTGTAAAATTTGAAGAATGGCTTTGATAGATTGATGTTCTCACCAAGAAAATATTTTGTTGGATTGGTGATTCATGTTCCTTGCTAAGTATGAGAGTTGTGTGTTTAACAACTTGCAATCATAAAGTTATTTATGATACTAGAGTTGTGTCTTCTCTTTCTTATCTCTCTATTTACAAAAATGATATGAGCCATTACTTAAAAGATATATGAGGAAGTATTTTAATATACTTTGAGTTTACGAACATGGGGATCTTAATATGATTTATGCTTTCTATGACTTATGTAACCAACATACACCAAGAAAGTCTTTATATTCCAAATTGAAAATGATATCTTTGAAGTAATGAATCATACAATATTGACAATTAGAGATTGAATAAATAGGGAGCACAACACCTTGAAAACTTTTATGAACTAGAATAATGTTACGGAGTTGTGTCTTCTCCTTATGCGACCCCTAGTTACATGACTCAATAAGTTATAAAAGAAACAACACTTTGTCAAATATCTTTGGATATATGAATGAACTATATCATTTTCATGACAATTACATGTTCATCTAAATCACTTCGCCATGACTCCTCAATGAACCACTTATCTATAACAATAAAGGAAACAAATTGGGAATGAGTCTCCTATTTCTCAAGGCATACAAATCTCTCCAACCATTGTATGCAAACATATGTCTCAAACCAATTAGATTTGTATAAAAAGAATTAAGAACAACAACACTTACACGAAGAATTTAATCTCATTAAATTGATATTATTTACTCATCATGCAACCTAATTGGTTCACTCCAATTAGGAAGGCTAACATTGAGTCATTTGAGTCCAACAATGAGTTCAAAGTACATATAAACCATTCAAAAATAATCAACGATGCAATAATAAATTTAGTCAGACATTAAAAAAATAAATTTAGTGATCTTCCTCACACATCGTCTCTCCATAATAAAATTAAGTTGTTGTATGCAATGGAAATGACTTGAGCTCTTAGAGAACTTGTACTTTTGCCTTGGTTTTTTCCGAGGGGAAAGCATCACTCATGGGAGGTGTAAATAATGAACCAACCCCCGTGTTATTGGCCTTGTGTCTCACCACCCTATCAATCTCTAATTTAATCCCTATTTGGGTTGGGAGGAGAGTCAACATTGAGGTTTGGCTCTATGTGGAATTATCCATCCACTCAAGTATCTAAAGAACTACTCTCTAAGCAAACGTGATGTGAAGTTGTGGGTATCAATGTTCCTTAGTATAGAATTGCATTTTTTTTAACTCTATGTACATAGTTGGATTTGCCATTGGAGAAACCTAGATCATAAACCTTTAACATCTATAGTGGAGAGTTAATACTATTGAAATATGGGTTTTAATACTCATATCCCTTAGGGTTGGATTTTCAAATATATGTGCAATGATAATGTAGAAGGCAAGAAGTTGCCCCATGTGAACTTATTACTACTTCCTATTTGGGTGTGGTTAATTATTTTTGTACTTACTCCTCATAGTAAGACAAACTCGACATCTTGGCCTAGCCATGTATGTGTGAACTATCCACCTAAGTTCACTTTGTACTAGTATAAAATTATAACTCATTGCAATTCCTTAGGGTTTGGAATCGCCTAGTGGGAGTGTGATGCACATCTAGTTTTCAAGAGTGTTTATCTCATTAGGTTAACACCTTTCCCTTACATTTCACTATTCTTTGAATTGGTACATTTATGATAAAGATGACCACGGACATAAATAATCTACCGATAAAAAAATGGATTTAGAGGTAGGCATTATACATAACATGGAGAGTTTCAAGTTTTTCCAAATACACCAAAAAAATAGCCTTGTAAAGACACATAGTTTGAAATAAACTTCAAAGGTCACAATTTATATAGAAGATTCAATCATTTGGCTACTTCATCTCACAAAGTCCATATTTTAGTCACACCTTCACTTCTAGAAATATGTGATTACTAAGTTACTGGTAAATCCTTTTTTAGGTTTGTAGATCCATATAGATTAATCATACTTCCATAGAAAATCTCTCCAAAGAGGCCCTTGTATGAAAACAACATAAGGCACAACAATTGAAAGAAAAACCCACTCTTCTTTTGCACTGATATAAAAAATTGCACCATTATGATGGTCACCCTTTATCCTAGCCCCATTTCTTAGAAAGGAGCCAAATTTTGGGGCCAAGCGGTAAGTTGTACTGAGATGATAAGAGTTTTGTGGTAATGCGGTGTTGTGTTCTTTTTTATTAACAATTGAATAATGCATGTTATTTTCTTGTGATTGCATAATTGAATACTTTCATATCTCCGTGCTCACCAAGACTTTTTCATTGAATTGCCTAGTGTGGCTCTATGCAGAGTGAGAAATTGTAAGCATTTAGAATATTAAATAATTTTGTAATTATTTTGATATAACGATAGTTAAATTGACCTTTATCTATAAATGTCATAGGTATTTCATGCTTGTTTCTACCTTTATCATTTGGAATAACATGGTTGATAATTATAACTATGGTCATTTTTTATTTACTTATGAGGTTTCTTACCATCCATGACACACTGGATAAAATTATTGCCATGGGTACAAGTTATGAAACTCTATTAGTTTTCATCCTATAATTCCAACTTGTAACCAAACATGGGAGAGAATGGAAGTCAATAGATGTATTAACGCTCATTCAAACTCACCATTGAACCAACATTCTAGTAGTTGAATTGGAAACCCTCTTTTCAAAGGAGGGGAAGGGGGTTCGAATCCCTCCTAGAGTTTTGAGTTGATACCTAATGAAGCTTGCATCAAGTTTAAAAATATTACTCTTTGGAGGAAAATGGATGTGGTTGCTTAATGTTAAAGGATGGGACACAACCTTTGACTTGTTTAGACTATTATATTTGAGGCCTTTGATTGAGAAAACATCAGTGGTTCAACATATGTTGGTCATTTTATGATTGCAGGTTAACCTCACTAGGATGGATAGTTGTTGTGTCAACTTTTACAATATTAAAAATAGTTCCTCTTTCAATACAACTTTGCACATAAGTGCCATTACAAACACCCATACAATAACTAGCACTTTAGTTATTTGTCTGCACTGTCATTTAAGATACTCTAGAAAACGATTTTCCTATCATAAAAATGTTTTTATTTTGCTAAAGTTCTACACATTTTTGGCTAGAATATTAACATCATTTACATAGATTGATTTAAATTTAAATGAAATACCATTCAATGGTAGTTACTTCACTCCTTTTCTCTTTATAACATCACCCATGTACCGTAACTTGGTGAACCTTCAAAAACCTCAAACTCTTCCATTATTTATGGAGATTGTCCCTTAGGACCTCAAACTCTTCCATTATTTATGGAGATTGTCCCTTGGGACCATATAGAAGAATTTTTTGAAATACAACAAAAATATTAAGTTTGTCTTTGTTTGCATTAAATAGTTTATAGATAATTTCTTGAGGTCATGTAATTCTCAGAGGGGCAGTGCTTCATTCTAAAACTAATTGCATCTTTGTTTTCTTTTTTTGCCCATATTCTAGATTTGTTTTTATCTCACTATTGTTTCATAATGGTTGTTCAATAGTAAGCTTACCATGACAATGTTGTAGTTTCAATAGTTATCCACATCACCACTATGGAGGTGTAGAATTGTTAAATTGGTATGTAACATTTGTGGGAATCCCTATTCATACTTGTTTCAAACAAGTTCTTGTATTTGTTCTCCCAGTTCTACTTGTTTTCATTCAAGAGGTCTAGCTTGCAATCCATTCTTAGCCTTTCTTTCTTATATCTATTTTATCCATTCTTGATGTCTAGTAGTGAGAAACCTCCTCTTGCACTTGGGTATCTAATACTTCATCCTAAAGTAAAAAAACATGATGCTTTTCAAGGATTTGACGATGTTTCTACATTGACGCAATGAAAAATATTTGGAATTCCAACATACAAAATTAACATGTAGGAAAATATTCACTGATTTTATTCATTCACTATTATTATTATTATTATTATTTCCAGGTTACACTACCCGAGGAAAACCACCGAGTACTTTCCCTCATTTCAAGGACGGTACTCAACATGGCCCGAAGCCATTACAACAATATACTCATTAAGATCTCTACATATCACTTTGCGAGAATTGAACCTAGGTGGGGAGGATAACAATCATTCCTTCCAACCACTAGAGATAAACCCAATTGATAGACAAGATTGAATGATATAGAGCTAGAGTTAAAAAAAATGTATTGAGAAGAAAGTGTGACACTGAAGTCAACGAATAAGATGTCCTTAATATCATATTGAATAAAATCATATATAAATGTAGTGAGTTGATGACCATGATAGATATCACCTACTCTCACCAAATGGGTATGAACTTTGCAATGTACAAAGTTGTAGTTTCTCATGTCTCATCGGTGAAATGAGAACTGCTTCAATCAAAATGTTCTTTGGAATGTTGTTCTAAATTATGAACCATTCTAAAGTGTTGTCTCCATTGCAATAACGTAGACAAAATTCTCCATTTAACTACTCACATATAATATTGTCAATCTTGTTTGTAGACTTAAAAACATTAGAAAAAGGCCCAAAGTAAATATAGATTATAGAAAAAAAGAAATTGTATTAGTGTCCATAAATGATAACTCATGTTTGTGAGATAAGCATTTCACTTTCAAAAGTCATTTTTAATAAATGATAATAATTTAATTTTAAGGCGATGTCCAAGCTAGACACCAAATTGGTGTATGAGACCCCTTGTTTGTGGGACACGAGACCCTCTCCCTGTAGGGATTATGCCCACTCAAACTATATGAGAAATAAAGAAAAGGATGAGCCATATCTACCTTTGTTATATTTTCTCATCCACATTTCATTGGTGAGATAGTCAAACTATTAGGCCATTCGCTAGGGCTTCATTCTCACCTGAATGGCTTTGGTATTAGTTCCGAAAACATGAGTTGGTACATGATACTCAGTCCCAGTTCAGTTTTGCACACAATTCACACTAATAATAAACATCAACACACATAATAAACCTATGCAACCCTACAACAAGATCCCTGAAAAAGGATATACCTGAAACTTCTATTGTATTGCAACTGTTATATACAATTGATTAACCTTCCTCTGTTTGTGATTGGTATGTAAACAAATCCTTGATAGAAACTAAATATTTGGGAAGGAGTTGTACATTCCTCTCCTCAAATATGAGGCCTTCCTCTGTTTGTGATTGGTATGTAAACAAATCCTTGATAGAAACTAAATATTTGGGAAGGAGTTGTACATTCCTCTCCTCAAATATGAGGTGTGCTACATTTTCACCACAAGAGCATCACTTCTTGTTGACTATACATCAAAAGTCAATGTGGAAAATGGACCAACATTGAGATTAAGAAAGAAATATTCAAAAGGTAGCATGATCACTAGGTTTCAATGATCATTCATGTAAATATTAATTATTTAAAAATCAGACTATTCATGTAGCAAGCTAATGCAGAAGGTATATAATTTTTTCATTGGCTACCATGAATCAATTATATATATATATATATATATATATA
>CBVK0100145646.1:0-19043 GCA_900067695.1 Picea abies | reverse complement strand
TTTTCAACGAGTCAAAGAGCAATACAACTTGCACATCATTTTCTTGCATATATTCTCATTGAGAAATTGTTGCATGTCTTGTATGTTAGCTTTGAGAAAGCAATCCAAGCCCATCAATAAAGCAACCAATAGCAATAAATTTTCTAATTCCAGTATTCTTTCATTGGACATGGTTATCCTTAAAGTTGTAGCATATCTTCGTGGATTATGTCTCTAAAGAAAACAAACTGTAATCCTTGGTGGATTATACATAGATTGACACACATGTTAATAACATTTTCATGAAGTCAATTCCACAACTGTGCATAAATGTAAGTGTATATTTCATGATGAGATTCTATTAGATGCCCTGCTCCTTCCCAGTTTTTTGCCTCCTCCTTCCCAGTTTTTTGCCTCCAAAAAGGTGTCGAAGCCAAATGAGGATTGAGGCATAGCAGTATAAACTCCAAAAATCACACAATCATCATCTTTACATTCCTTATTCATGCTTTTATGTAATATTTTTGAAATTATGTAAATTGTGAATGACATATTTAATTCACAACCTAGGTCTAGCTTATTAAGTAAAAGTTGCATTTCATATCATATAGTTTAAGCATGTATACCCATCATAAGGAATAAATCATATCATCACTTTCCCCCTAGATTTATCCCGAGTGGGAAATTGGAAAAATTCCTCTTTTTCAATCTAAGTGGGAAATTAGAAAAAATACAATTTGTTCTCAAGCCAGTTTAGATTCCTCGCATTCATTTTCAAACCAAACCAACTTATAACACAATTTCAGAAAAATTAATAGATTGTAAAATTCACACCAAAGATCAAATATTACGAAAAATCATTTAAGAAACGAAAGAACATATTATGAAAATTCATCCCATGTAGCAACATTTATGACTTAGTTAAGAAATTTATGTGGTACAATGAATAAAAGAGAATAGTGACCATTAAAGGAATGGTATATCAACTTATACAAATTCAAATTGAAAAATAAGTCCTTCCACATTTAAAGATGAAACAAACATTAAAGTAGTTATTTAATAAATTAACACTTAAAATTATTCAATTATTAGTTAAATATGCTTAAAATATATTTTTACAATAAGAATTTTTATAAGCTTCTAAACATTGTGTGTAAAAGTTTATTGTTCCACATGTAACAAATTTTGGTACTTAGTATTCTTCACATTAAGAACTGTATTTATCTTGTAGCTACCTATGGACAATTACATTCTACATGTGTGGAAATTAGAAGGGAGTGAGAGTCACTGTGGGAATGAGTATTTAATTAACTTATTTTCAATGATTGAGTATTTAATTTATTTATTTCCACAAAATTCAAAAAAATATTATTAATAATAAAATAAAAATAATAACATTAAATATAATTTAATATTTTAATGGTAAATACATTTTATAATTCAATATAAATGATATGTGTAAAACAAGATAAATCTAATAAACTAAAATGAAAAAAAAATTGATATCTATAATGTAAAAATGAGAAAAAAATAATTATATTTATTTTAAAAAATGCAAAAGAGATATGATATAAAATTAACTAGTTTAATCCATCTTAACTTGATGTTTTAAGAATATAAAAATTTACATTCTTTTTTATCCATTTTCGACTTAATAGATTCAAGATTAAGATGGACCCAAGTAATTTCTTGCCAAATGTTCATCCTAATTATATTTAGGTTTGGTCCACTTAAGAAATAAATTAAATAGTGTCAACTAGTTTAGTGAAATGGTAAAGGTGGGGATGTTTTATATCTCCATAGAGACATGATTTGCTTCTCACATCTCATTTTTGCAATTAAGTCATTTCAAAGAGTTAAGAGTTTGACTAGATGAAATTCTTGGGCAACTTTGGTGTAATAGATATCTCCACCTACAACTTCTAAACCAAAAGAATCTTTCTAAAGTATTGTAATTCAACTATTTAAATCACTATTTGGATCCAAATACTTAGTTGAAGAATCCAATCATAAAACCCTATTGAAATAAACAAAAACTTTGTTGAGTAGTTCACAATTTGGAAAAACTTCCATATTAAGAGAGCATTGAATAAACTTGTAGACATAAGGTCCAAAATGTGTAGTGGTTCAAGAATGCTATCATAATTTGGGGAATATTTCACTAGAGAGATGCATTACCCAAAGATACCCATCTTGTTCCCGTTCTGTTGGTTTATATCATTTAAGGAGATGGTTTGAGATCATGTGATAAAAAAAGTTAGAATCTCTAAACAAACACCATTCCATTGTGATATGATCAATTTGTTATTTTTTTTCAAAAAAAAAATCATAACCTTTCCATTATTCAAGTGAAAGGACTACATTTCAACTTGTGGTTTATATCATTTAAGGAGATGGTTTGAGATAATGTGATAAAAAAAGTTAGAATCTCTAAACAAACACCATTCAATTGTGATATGATCAATTTGTTATCTTTTTTTTCCAACAAAAAAATCATAACCTTTCCATTATTCAAGTGAAAGGATTACATTTCAACTTGCAGAGGATATAGAGAACCATTCATCAAAATGGGTTTCCCATATCAATTTGGGCACAAATCCATTCTCTATATACATGAAAATATAGTCCAAATAAATGATCTATAATAGCTCACTAAAACTTGACATTAAGAAATATTATTATATTGAAATAGGATTTAAAGAGAAATGGATCTAGAATGCAAAGTCTCTTATGCTCCGTCCCTACTTATATTGAGAAATAATTAACTTGTATTTCTAGTCATATAGTGCTTGTATAATGAGTAAAGTTGCATATTATATTCCCTATAATGTGATTGGAGCTAATCTCTAAGAAGCACTGCTTGATCTCCTCAGCCCATTGAATAATCCCGTGAAGGAGGATGTCTCTATAATGCCTTGAACCATTTAATTATGCAACATTTCATGACCCCACAATATTTTTGTTCAAATCTTGTGATCATTCACCTCTTGAGGGTGTGCGACACCATGCCAATTCTTACTTGGTTTCTTGAAAACACTAAGAATACTTCGTCCAGACTATGCCTCTTCACCTAGAGCATAGCCATACTTTGTTCTAGGCTACATGCGAGTCACACTCCTACTCTAGTGAAACTATTGTATACTTAGACAATCTTGTTGACGATTTAACACTTAGTCATTTAAGCATACATCCAAGGACATAAGAAAATAAGAGAAAAACTATGGAACGCATGAAAGACTTACACATAAATAGTGTGGGTGGAATGAACCATGCCTAACACTCGACTAAGTCTTTGTTATTGTGAAACAATTACAATATGATCACCGTCGACTCGATTTACAATTCGATAGAGTCACACAACTTGCCTCACCTCACCAAGACACTCATACACAAATTCATCACACCAAGAAGAGTCACACAACTTGCCTCACCTCACCAAGACACTCATACACAAATTCATCACACCAAGACTCTTTGTCACATCTGTCTTTGCAACCTTCTATGGTGCACCTCAGATGTGCACTCAATCGTAGACTTGTTGTCCCTTCGTTACCGGAGACTTCACCAAGTTAACACAGATTTCGGTTCTTCCTCACACATGCCTCCAACAGACCTATGTTTTAAGAATTCCCTAAAATATCTTAGTGCATCCCACCATTGGCTACTTGTATTCCATATTTTCAACTCTGCCTCAATTCTGCCTTGCCTCAAAACTTTTCTTTAGACTTGATTGTTACACATCAAAATCACTCATTGCAATGATGGCTAGTGTCGTCGTTACAAATATCGCAAGTGTCACAAACATTATATTGTCTATGTCATCTCTCTAACGACATCGTAAAGACACTTAAGACACCTCAAAGACTAGTCTTGAAGAAGAGAAATCAATTGACAAGGAGTACAAGCCTTTTGCCACTGAAAAAACCACTCAAAAGTCAAATTTGGAAGGGAGCGCTCCCCTACATACTGTCAGGGAGCGTTGTGTCCCTTTTTGAGGGAGCGTTGGCCTTTTTTGGGTGAATTTTGGTTTGTTGGAGGAAATCAGGGAAGTATTTGTCACTAATTGGGGATCCTAAATAAAATACCCTTAAAGAGGGTGTAAAATTATTATGATGACCTTAAATTGTTGAGTGGTGGCCAATGCCTCAAATTTGTTTTCCCTAAAAATATTGATAAAGGCTTCAAATCCCTCTATCATTCTCCCTCAAGAACTTATGACCGATGGTGAGAAAATTACTCAAGAGTTGTCAAATTTTTTTACAAACTAGGAATCTAGCTATATTGATGAAATAGAGAGGTTGGGGGGGAACATTACTGGGTGGAAGTAGTATTCTTTTACGCTTACAAATTCCTAGGATTTTACTTAAGGTCTAGGGACTGCTTTTTTTCTCTAGATATCAGAAAATCAATTTCTATTTTGAATATATATGTGTCATGACCCCAAAGGATGCTTGATCATATCTTGTGATCATTCATCTCCTGAGGGCGTGTGGAACCAGGATGATTCTTACTTGGTTTCTTCGTACACCAATATTACTTCGTCCGAACTACGCCTCTTCACCTAGAGCATACCCATACTCCATTCTAGGCTACCAGTGAGTCACACTCCTACTCTAGTGCAACTCTTGCTTACTTAGACAATTGTTAGCAAAGTTTAACACTTAGTCTTATTTAAGCATGCATCCATGCACATGATAATCCAAGAGAACACATGTAGAACAAAATGACAAGAAACAAAGATACAATGCAGGCGACACAAACCGTTCCTAACACCCGATCGAGTCTTTGTTATTGCAAAACAATTACAATGAGAGCACTGTCGGCTCAGTTTACAACATGTTAGAGTCAAATGAATCACCTCACCTCACTTCACCAAGACACTTAAGAACAAAATTGTCCCTCCAAGACTTTCTACCGCAACCATCTCCACAACCACCTGTGGTGCACCTCAGACATGCCCACAACATAAGACTTGTTGTCCCTTCGTTTCTACAAACTTTCACCAAGCTAACACAATTTCAGTTCTACCTCACACATGCTTCCACAGACATGCGTTTCCAAACTTCCCAAAAACTTTCCAAAGCGTTCAACTCTTGGCTACTTATATTCCATCTTGGAAACTTTTCCTCAATTCGTTACCTCATTCATACTTGCTATCCAAATCTGTTTCCAAAATGTTCTATGTCTCCTTTGGTTATGCGCCCTTTCTTTTATATATACTCTAAGAGTCACTTGTGTGAAATTCCATGGCTCTTGGGTGTGTCATGCCCCTTCACGAGCCCACACTCAATTGACTTGTCGCACCCCTATGTGGACCGGTGTGCCCATCTAAGCCCGCATGCCCATCAACCATTGATCTCTTGGACTGACGTGCCCCATCCTTAGGCGCACACCCCTTACCTTGTGTGCTCTTCGTGCCAATGTTCGTGACTCCTCATGGGTGTGCCAATGGGGTTGTCCAACCTCCTTGGTGTTCCCATGTTGTTGAGTTCAGATGAGTCTACTCATTGGGCATGCTCCCAAGTCACCCCATCCTTGCCCAAATGCAACACAAGTCTTTTCCCACCGTTCTAAGGCAAGTAAGGTGTGTTCCCCCTTGGTGCCACGTGTCACCATCGTGCCCCCAATATGCTCCTCCCCACACCCAAATGTCTTTGTTTTCCCAATAGATTGCTTCTTCCTTGTGCTCTTGGTCTGTTTTGTTGCTGAATTTTCCCAATGAATGCACATGCTCAATGGGTGTCATGGGAGACCTTATATCCTCCCCCACTCCAAGTTGTTCTCATCCCCAACAACATATGTCAATCTACAAGGTGCCTCTACCCCATATCTATATCTCGTCACCACTCAATGACTTATGTCTCCTCAACTGTTGTCGTCAAGGGAAACTCCCTTTAGGAAATTACACGAGTCTACGAAGTGTCGCGCCTCACTGAATTACTTTTTCTTCCATACTTCAATTCATATGCCCTTGATTCCATGCATTATATCCCCTTGTGAGTTCGACAGATTGGGTAGCTAGTCCAATAGTCATGCATCTATATAAAGAACTCACATATTCATATTCAAACATCCTTTTCTACCTGCAAGATCATCACATCCGCAACTCCTCATTCCTCCAATCTGTCAAGTGAACCAAATTTGTTCTCAACAAATTTCCCTAAGGAACCTCCTCAAGGTGCCCCATTGGCCTCACTGCCTCCCACCAAGAAAATGAGAGATGGTTGGTTGGGCCATCTCCCCCATCTCTAATATATCCCAATGTCATCGATGGAAAGTCATCGTGCTTCTATGTTATGTACATAAGTAGCAGCGCACTTGAATCAATTTTTCGTTAACACTCCTCCATGATTCGTTCTAACTTAGGGTCATACAGAAATTCACCATGTCCAAGTTTTCTAGAGGAGGAATCGACCTATTCCTTGGTTCTTTTCCACCAAGGTTGATGTGTCTCCCTCATGTTCTCTTTTTCCATGGATGGTCTCTACTCCTATTCAATGAACTACTCTGGCATCCTCATCTCTACGACTTCCTCTGATCTTTGTTGCAACTCATCAAATTTAAAAGATAAATCAACCAATCCCTCCACTGTCTTATCCAGATCTCCAACTATCTCTTCAACATTGGTAACTCTATATTTTGTTGACATGAGCTTCCTTTCATTCTCTACATTAGACTGTCCAACCATCACCCCATGTCATCCAAGTTTGTCTCCACGAGGTTGCCTTCTTTGGTTGTTTGCAACAACCATTTGCAAGGAAAACATTCGCGTGCCTCATTCCTTTCTCCTTATGGTAGGAATCAAACATGGAGTCTATCTTGAGAAAATGGAAAAATTGTTCATGTGAGGAATAGGTGTTTCCTTTTCCTTCCTCATGAAATCCTGTCCCAACACAACTTCGAAATTGTATGTAGGAACAACAATGAAACTTGTCCTTCCAGTGAACAAGATTCAACGAGATGTCCTTAGATACACAAACGACTCTCCCTACACCTGAATTGATTGTCTTGAAGGTTGTCTGCATTGGTTTGGGCTACAACCCCAGCCTCTGCACCATTTCTTCCCTCAATAAGTTATGTGTTTCTCTACTCTCCACCATGGCTATTCCCTACTTTCTGTTGATTTTGGACTACAAATAGCAAAGTTTCATCTCATATTTCTCTTGGCTCTCCGTGGATTCACCCTCCATGACAACGTTCAAGACCTGCAAGACTCCAAAAAATGGGTTGTCTGCATTCTCCAAAGAATTCAACTTTTTTTTCAAGGGACAATTCTTCGCATATTGCTCCTTGGAACAAATCCAACATGAAATTGGATTCTTCTATTTCATTGCGTATATTTGCTTGGCATTATCCTTGTTTCCCTTGGATGACTTCGTCTTTCCTTTGTAATTCTCCTTCCTATTCCCTTGTTATTGTTTCTCACCTTGGGCATCCTCACTGTTCCTAGGACTTGTCTTGGGTTCACCCCTAAAGTTCAAAATTTTGTATATTGTGGTGATGGCTACTGCAAGAGTCTACATGTTTTGTTGTCGCATCTCACTCCATGCCATGGCTGTAGACCATTCATGAAGTGGAAAATATTGTCTTCCTCCAACATGTCTTTGATATACAACATGAGTCCCGTGAAATCCTTGATGTAGGATTGGATCTTACCAACATGCATGAGAGACAACAATTGATTTTTTGTGATCTGTGTTTGGCTCCCTAGGACAAACTATGCCTTCAAGCTACCTTCATCTTTGCCCAGTTTTTGATCTTCTCAACGATTCTCCTAGCTACTAGGTCTTCCACCTGGTTCCTCCACCAGAGCTTAGCGGTTATTGTCAAGAATAATATTGTAACATTCACCTTGGATTCGTTTGAACTTCCATTCAAATAATCCAAGTATTTCTCAATGTCCAACTAGAAGTTTCCAAGCAAATTAGTGTTGTGAGTGTCATCATATGGATCAGGTTCCTTTATCTTGATCCTCATCGACATGACAACAAAGATCTTTCCATTAGCCAAATATATTTTCAACAATATGATGGTGTCATCTAGGTCCTTCAACTTTTGTGTGACTAAGGCAAGTGCATCCTCCGCTGCCTTGAGTTTATCTCGAACATCGTCCATCAAGGTGTCGGTAATCACATTCATAGTTTCCTACCACTCTTGGATGACTTCATTAAACCCATGCTTCATCCTACCTATCTCAGCCTCCATGTGTTCAACCTTCTCACCATGCTGACACATTTGTGTCTGTCATCTTCTCAACAATCTTCTCCAAGAAAATGAGTCGATCCTTCATTCTATTGGTATTGGGATCCCTCTTGATTTCATTTCCATCTGCATGCGACCTAGCCATGGATGGACCTCCAAATATATTCACTCTAATTACAAAGGGTTCATCCAAGTCACCCAAGAGTTCGTCTCGATACTTCTTCAAAATTCTATGATCAACTCTGCAACGAACTTTGTGATTACTTATGCAATCAAGTCTGCAAGAGTCCTGCATTTGTCCACCTTGCCCAAGTTCTCAGTTCACCCAAAGAATTATGTGCTTGGCCTACCCAAAGGGTATGCACATGTATGTTCGTAAGTCATGAATTCTTCTGCAACTCGACCCTTTACTTCTATCACAAACCACCAAGTTTGTGCTCAAGTTGTCTCTGCGATGGGTCATTCTACTTGACTGAACCCTCACCAAGCATGCACCCAAATTTTCTTCTCAACAAGTGCACCCCACCATAACTATTCTGAACATAGTAGTGGTGAAGAGCCAAATATGCTTCGATACCTCTTGTCAAGAAGCTGAAAATGTGGTGAAGAGCACCAAATTGTTTCACCAAAAAATCTCTGATACCACCTCTCATGAAGGTGACAACATGGTGAAGAACTCACCAAACTGTCTCTCAAGTTTTCTCTGATACCACCTGTCGCGACTCCACAGGACGCCTGCTCAAATCTTATGATCGCTGGCCTTATGAGGGCATGTAGAAGTGTGACGGTTCTTACTTAGTTGCTTGACAACACCAAGAATACTTCATCCTCAGATGATTCTTACTTAGTTGCTTGACAACTTTACCTCAGAATTTCCCCCTTGTTCTTACTCTCCAAAAACTTATTTTCTTCCTTAGTTGTGCACCCTTGTGCTCTTATAGGGAATCCAAGGGTCACCTATGTGAAACTTCGCTTCCTTTGGGTGTGTCATGCCCCTTTGCAAACCATACACTCAAATGACTTGCTACGCCCCTCTGTGGACCCGTTGTTCCCAAACGAGCATGTGCACCCATAAACCGTTGTGTCTCTTGGACTAGTGTGCTTTATCCTTGGGCGTGCATCCCTTGCCTTGTGCTCTTCCTTGTGCCAATCATCATGACTCCTCGTGGGTGTGACGAAGGTGTCATCCAACCTCTCTGGTCCGCCCATGCTGTTGAGGGCATACGAGTCCACTCCTTGGGCATGCTCCCAAGTTTCCCTGCCCTTTCCCAAACCCAACTCAAGTCTCCATCAATTGTTCTAAGGAAAGTAAGTTGTGTGTCCCCTTGGTGCTACATGTCACCATCATGCGCCCAAGGTGACCTTGCTCACACCCACATGTCTTCATTCGCCCAACTGATCGCACGATATTTGTGTTCTCTTGCCCAACTCGTCCCCAAGTCTGCCCAAAGAGTGTGCACACTCAATGGGTGTCATGGGAGAGACCTTACAAAACCAACAATTAAGAATCACCATAGATTTCCATCTCCTCCACTCCATGGTTCTTGGAAAGTTGCATTAGTATGAATACATCCTTCAACTCAACCCTCTTATTTGTACCTTCTCTTCACCTACATTCAAATGAAATCTTGAGTGACAAAGGAAATATTTGAACACAATTTGGAGAATGCAATGGGAATAATGAGTGGATATATGACATTGATAAAAAAATAATATGCCAAAGCATTTGGTACAAATCTTGTAATTTCCTTCCTTTTATATATATATATATATATATATATATATATATATATATCTTCACCTACATTCAAATGAAATCTCGAGTGACAAGGGAAATATTTGAACACAATTTGGAGAATGCAATGGAAATAATGAGTGGATATATGACATTGATTCAAATAATATGCCAAAGCATTTGGTACAAATCTTGTAATTTCCTTCCTCATATTATATATATATACATATAACCTCTCTCTCTCTTTATATATATATATAACCAAATGAAGGCTTTAGATATCATTTGTATATAAATGGATAAACCACCGTGGTTTATTGATTTTTAAGAGAGTAAACTAAATTTTTATTTTTATTTTTTAGTGTGAGTTTAATGTTAATCATTTTACAAATAAATGCCTCATATATTATGTGTGGGGACAAGATTCTAAAATTATGGGTGAACAAGATTTTAAGCTTTTTATTACTATTAGTACATGACAAAGACTCTTCATTTCATTTCTTTCATTACTATATATATATGTGAGGATAAGTAAAGTGTAGAATAAATTCTTTAGTTTATTGAATGAAAGGTAATGATTAGAATATATTTATTATTAACATATCAAAAGAAAATTAAAAATAAAATAAAAATGCATAATAGAGCTTAAGTTTTTTGCAAGTCATGATAATAAGTCATCGCAATGCATGAAAAGTCCTTCTTGTTGCATCAATACTTTTGAACACAATAAATTGCACCATCATTTGCAGGTGAGTGAGAATCCTAATAATGCATATGAGTAGGAAGTTAAAGTTGATTGACATTAAGGTTGGCCTTCTCATGTCATCGTACGCCTTTCCCTTGAAATAGATTTCTCAATAAAGGATAAAAAACTCATGTCTCTGAGTTTATAAAAGGTGAGAGAGATAGATCACAAAAAATGCTAGTGTTAATGGAGAAGGTTTTGGAGAGAACACCACACCTCATTTATAGCTAGGGCATTGGATATAACTACTATACTTCATTTCTTTTTTTTTCCAAGGAAAACCTTACAGGGAAACCTTGGGCACTTCCCTTCATTCTGAAAGTGGTTCCTAGTGTAAAACTATCAATGTTCATTATGACACTTAAACTAAGGAAATCAAGTGAGGCACACAACATAGGCATCCAACCCGAGGGATCAACCCTGAGACATCCTGCATGAATCTCAAAGCACTCAACTACTCAAGCTATCCCACTAGGCTAATGTCATACTTCATTTTCTATGCATGGAACTGTGACAATTATGGGAGTATGAGGGATTATTACACAAACTAATAAACAAAGTGTACACAATTTTGAAAGGTTGAAAGAAATATTATGTATTATTCTTGTCTCTCATAGAATTTATAGCAGGTTAGAGAGACAAAGCACTAGTAATGCTAATGGAGGAGGTATTGGGAAAAACCCCATACTTGATTTACAACTTGGGGGCATTCAACAAATTATAATTATAGAGACAACATAATTAGTGAAATGATCAATAATCATGGTTTGCTTCTTTTGGGAACTTTGGCAACAATGGATGTATAGGTCAACATTATCCCTCCATCATGTGATGTGGCTTATTATTTCCTTCCTTTCTATTCATGGTAGAAAAAGTTTAAATCACTCATCTTCTACCTTTGATAGGAAATATTTTTCCTTTTTCTTGATGTCTAAAAACTCCTTGTTGTGTATAGTTATCTAGCCTCATCCTTGTAAATCCTATTGAGATAAGGGTTTTTATAAGTTCACTTAACCATCATTTTTTTTATTCACATCTTTAGTTAAATTTTGTGTACTTTAAATATGATTGGATTCAATATGCTTTGTGATAATTTAGCTTGGATATTCATTGTCTTTTTATACAACAATAATCTCATTGTGTACTTCTTACCCACATTGTAGACTAAAACCCTCATTCTCTCCCACTACCCAAGTCCCCATCTCGATTCACTTTATAACCCCTTCCTCACTTTTATTCTTTGCTTATGATAAGAGTCATCATGGTCCCTTCTCCATTGCATTTTCTAGGTCCATGCATCATAGTTATCCACCTATGAGCAAATATGAAATTATTCCATCTATGAAGCATAATTGACACTTTGTGAAGATCTCTGAGATTGTATGCATTCATAACACATCTACCAATGTAGAGTCTTTTTCTCTTGAAGCACTGGAATCGTTCATGCCATTAGTCATCACAATCACACTATGTGGCCATCGCCAATGTGTAAAAACCCAATTGTTAATCTCTAGAGAAAATATGAGTGCGCTCAATGTTTTTTTATTTGTTTCATTTTAATAAAGATTAATTACTTAGCAATAATTTTATCTTGGTCAAAGTCGGCTACTAATTGCATTGAATCTATTTCCATATGGGTAGGGTAGATTCCTATTCTCTTAAGCATTGACACCGTTCATGCCACCAATTTAATCACAATCAAACTATGTAGCCATCACCATTGTGTAATCACTTGAGTGTGAATCTCTACAAAAAAATGGTCGCATTCAATTTTATTTTTTTATCATTTTCTCATAGTATTTATACATTTCTCAACTTAATCATTTGGATTTTGTCTTATAGTTTTGTATTTCTACATTTCTCAACTTAATCATTTGGCTTTTATCTTATAGTTTTGAATTTATCGAAACAAAATGTTCATAATCTCTTGGGAAATATTTCTCTTTCATTGCTTGGAAAAAATCTTCCTACAATGACTAACTCTCATTCTAGTGGCATAAATCCTCCCCCCAGGGTTTCCCTAAACGTTTTGAAATACCAAATTGTATTGTTGCTAGATCAATGAATTTAAAGGCATTAAAGAACTTTTCTATAGCTAAAATCCAATGATATAGGGTTTCAGGCTCAAGATTACAATCATAGCACATCATTTCTAAATTTTAACACTTCTTCAAATCTTTGTGATAATGAGCTTAGTGGTTGTGAAGTTTCTTTTGTAATGTTCAAAGTGCATCCTTTAGCAATTTTGGGTCAAACTTCTGCATAATAGTTTCCAACTACATATCCAAATTTTAGAATCAATCCTAGTGTGTAAAGAACTGACTTTGATTAGAATTGTATTTCTCCTTTTGTGATGTCTTGCTTTATTTTAGAAGAAATCCATTCAAAACTCCAATTCTAAGTCCTATTTACCCATAACAAAAAAATTCAAAACATATTCTCATAGCACTTGATGTAGGGAAATCTAGAAAGATAATAGATAAACTAAAGAAAGAACAATGAATTTAACCATGCACACAGTATGAAAAAATTAAATACATAAAAAAACATTCATAAATCCCAAATATCATATTATTCATTTTTTTAGAGGCTTTCAATTGCATAATATTGTTCATATTTTCCCATGCTAGATTTTATCTCATTAGTAGTCATATTGAAAACTCTAGCATAACTATGTAATGGGAAACCCTTGTTGATGCATTTTCTCCTCTTTGAGTTATTCTCAATTGCTTGACTAACTTATAAAGTTATATGAATTTGATGAATTGCTAATATGCCAATTACTTATACCATTATCAAACATGTGTTCTTTTATTTATAGTGTAATATTTTATGCTATGTAATGGGAAACCCTTGTTGATGCATTTTTTCCTTTTTGAGTTATTCTCAATTGCTTGACTAACTTATAAAGTTATATGAATTTGATGGATTGCTAATATGCCAATTACTTATACCATTATCAAACATGTGTTATTTTGTTTGTAGTGTAATATTGAAAGAAAAAAAAGAAATATATTAACCTAAAAAGCATTTCATAACTTAACCTAACAAACACCTTATGTTTTAAATATTTTATCAAACATGTGTTATTTTGTTTGTAGTGTAATATTGAAAGAAAAAAAGAGAAATAACCTTAAAAAAACACTTCATAACTTACGTAACAAACCCTTTATGTTTTAAATGGAGGCACTGACCATCACATAACTTGAGGGATGACTCATTGAAAGACCACTTGAAAAAAATAATAACAATTCACAAACCACATCACAAGTTTATGCACACTTGAAAAAAATAATTGCACAACTTGCTCATGCTCAAATATAGACCACATCACAAATTTATGCAAGATGGCATCGGCGTGCCTTAGTTAATACTTGCAACTTGTAAAATTACTATAACCCCACTATAAGTTTTAATAAAAAAATAGTGAGAAAATAAATAACATATGGTAGCTGTAAAAAGTATTATTAACCCAAAAACTACTTTGGAAAGAACAAGCATAAGTTTTAATAAAAAATAGTGAGAAAATAAATAACATATGGTAGCTGTAAAAAGTATTAGTAATCCAAAAACTACTTTGAAAGGAACACGCATAATTTACTAGATGAGACTTCTTAAAATCCATGAAAACAACCATGGTAAGGGTAACATAAGGGTAGAAGTATATACAAAAACAATATGAAAATGAAAAAGAGAAAAGGGTACCCTCATCTAAACTCTCTTGAATTACATAAAAGCCATGGAATACCATAACTGTGAGTATGTTAAAAAAGTGTTGAAATACCATCAACTTAAATGATTCAACAAAATCATTAAAACCTCTACGGAGTAATCTTACATAGAAAGAGTCTTCATGAAACTAGGCTATGAATAAAATTAATCAAGGTTATATGTAAGTCTATTCTTGTTGGATATATTACACACATCTAGGATTTTCTTAAGTTTATTTGGCTATGTTGAGGGTCCCTTAGTCTAAGATATTATCTCCTCATTTAGGATATTCTCCCCTAGACAAGGGTGCCACAGACCTTCCAACCAACTCTCAGTTACTGTTCAATTAGACTAGTTGAGTGAAGTGTTGCATGTCATCAACTTTGGTTTTATCACCAAGTGTTGCATGCTAACCTCGGGATCATCACCAATAACGCACACTTGCATTGGGATCATCACCAATAAGGTGCATTCCACATGTGTGAGTGATCTCCTCCTCATTTCACTTCGGTTTGGCTAGTTAGTTGATGATCGCATGACCAGTTAACTAGGACTAGGTGGCAGTTGACTCCAGTGACTGCTAGTGTGTGCCAGATATCTCTATAACACTCCTAATGTGCATTAGTTGACTACTATGGTGAGTTAGTTGTGTGATACCGATTATATCACTTGTATTGCATCATTTTCTCTCATTTGGTTAATAAAAATTCTTTCATTCTTTTCTCCATTTTTGTCTCTTCTCTTCACACCATTACATATTGTGTATGCTTCATTGTTAGCTAGATTTTTTGTGCAGGTATATCATAAAATCTACATGGTATTAGAACCCACATGCTGCTAGCAAGGATCATCACCAACACTCTTTTGCAAATATTGAAGACGAAACAAAGCAACAAGAAAGACGAAATTTCCTGCATATGCAATTCTAACACCATATAACTACTTCAACTGGAAGCCAAGAATTACCCACGTGCTCATGGGTAAAGGCTTGTATAGGATAACCATGGCCACATAAACATAACCCACCTTAGGAGTGAAAAAATCCAAGTACTTCAACCGCATGGACGAGTCTTACGATCTCCTATGCATGTCTATTTCTCTTGACCTATGGTTTCATATTGATGCATGCAAGACACCAAATGAGATCTGGACCACCTTGGATGATCTATTTGGAAAGTAGGATGAAATGAGGGGCCATTTGTTCGAAGTAGAATTGAACTCCTTGGATCCGAAGAACTTTGACAATCTTCGATATTTCTTCACCAAATTTAAATCTCTCCTCCTTGAATTGAAAGACCGCGGTATTGAAAAATACAAAGAAAAAAAACAACTGATTCTTGATATCATTGAAAAACTTGGACCAAAATATAATGTATTTTTATCCACATTTCATTCTAATAGATTCATCATAGGATCAACTTGGACAATGCCTTCATTGTCAAAATTAATTGAGGCTTTGACACATGAGCAGGATAAGCTCATTTAGATGGGAATAATCAAGGGCCCAAAGACATATGTAATTGTTGTGCATGATGGCAACAACTCTCAAAATCCTAAATACAGACATAAAGGCAAAGGAAAGGCGCAGAAGGAAGGGTACTCCAAACCCTTCAATGATTACTTCAGTTCAAAAGGTGGAAAAAGCAAACAAGGGAAGAAGTGTGGTTACTGCAATCGTAGGAACCATCCAGAATCTGCATGCATGAAGAAGCAGATTGATCAGATGGAACAAATTCTTCAGAAAAACAATCTCGGGGACTTCATTCCCGAGGATACCAAGAAGAAGTCAGAAGATCAATCCCCTAAGAAAGGTAATCCTCATGAATTAGTAGTTGTACATTCTTCTCCTGACACCCAGATTGTAGATTCAGACACTTCCCATCACATGGAAAACATAAAGAATATTCTATCTTCTGTAACTGCATGCACGAGGCCTCTTATCCTTATGGGGGATGACTCTCTAGTCGAGGTCACCCGAAAAGGGAGAGTGGAACTAGACCATGGAAACTTCGAGAACATCCTACACGTTCCTCAACTTTCCATGAATATACTCTCAATGTATCAGATTACACACTCAGGTTCATGCAAAAAGGTGGAGTTCACACCAAACTCCGTGTCCATATTCGACATGCAAGAGAACTCCAAAATTGTTGTAGGGGAGGTAAATTATAAATCTTGATTATATACTTTTACTAAGTTTATTGAACCTGATTCCTCTGTACTACTTACGAATGTTGATGACATTAGTAGATTATGGCATAAGAGGTTTGGTCACTTGAACTTCAGGTACATGTAACAACTTAGTAAGAAGGGGATAGTCACCGGGTTACCTGGTATCCACTTTTCCGAAGGGGTTTGTGAAGGATGTGTCCTTGGCAAGCATCCTAAAGAGAAGTTTGAGAAAGGGAAGGCTCACAAAGCCTCCTCTCCATTGGATCTAATTCACAGTGATCTCATGGGTCCATTCCCACATCCATCCATCAGTAAGGCAAGGTACATGCTTACATTTTTTGGATGCTTACTCACATTATACTTGGGTATTTTTTCTGAGACAAAAGTCAGAGATCTTTGAGCACCTAAAGCGATTGAAAGCACTTGTTGAGCTTCAATTAGTAAGAAATATCAAATCTCTCTGTACAAATAATGGGGGGGAGTATGTCAACAAATCTGTTTAGAATATTTCTCTTAAGATTGGGATACAATTGCAACATACAATACCATAAACTACGCAACAGAATGAGGTTGCTGAGAGGAATAACATATCTCTCAAGGAGATGGAATCTTGCATGTTGCATGCAAGGTCACTTCCTCGGAAGCTTTGGGATGAGGCACTTAACTATGCTAATCACATTAAGAACAAATCCCCTCACAAATCTATTAAGGACAATTTTCCTTTTGAGGCTTGGAGCGACAACAAACCATAGGTCACCCACTTTCGTATCTTTGGATCACGAGCATGGGTTTGCATTTCCTCTGAGAAGAGGAAAGCATTAGATCCACAGAACCACCCATGCATATTTGTTGGATACCAATATGGTGTGAAGGGATACAGACTTATTGATCTCTCTACAAACCAGCTTATCATTGATCACAATGTTCAATTTGAGGAAAGTATCTCACATGATCCACATGAGTTGCATGCAAATGCTTTTGTCCTTCCACCGGTTCGAGATGACAAGTATGCACATTCAGAATCCACTTCAGATTTGATTTTTGATAGAGAATCAGAGGATTCAGAGGATACATATGCACAATCATAGCATTCATATGCATAGTCAATACATGCAAATGAGGAGCCACAACAGATTCCCAAGTGGGCAGAGTCAAACATTTCAGGATGCAGGAGACCTTGTTGGGGATCCATCGGATTTGAGGAGGACCTGATTTCAGTTTGATGATCCTCTTCATGTACTCACCGCCACTGAACCCACAATGTATTTTCATTGTTATATGGTCCAGTATTTAGACCCCCAGTCCTACAAAGAGGTTGTAGGGAACCCCTTATGGGAAGTAGTCATGCAAGAGGAGTACGACTCTCAACTCGTGAACTGGACTTGGGATCTGGTTATGCTTCCTTCAAACATGAATATTGTTAGATGCAAATGGGTCTAAAGGACCAAAAGGGAAGCACACAGACAAGTGAGCATACACAAGGAAATATTGGTCGCCAAGGGATTTTCGCAGATCCATGAGATCGACTATGATAAGACTTTTTCTCTAATAGAAAAGTTAGATTCTATCGGGTAGGAACTTGCCATTGCAACAACCAGGGGATGGAAAGTACATCAGAATTCTTTTCTTCATGGGGATCTCTCATAGGATATTTATATGGAGCATCCTCCTGTATTAATATATAATTCATCTTTAGTGTGCTGACTCAAAAAGTCTCTCTATGGCCTCAAGCAGACACCTAGACCATGGTACATAAAGATGGATTCCTACTTGCTCTCCAAGAATTTTGTCAGATGAAAATCCGATCCAAATGTCTACATGCTAAGGACCAATGACTCACTTTTGATCCTAGTCTTATATGTGGATGATATTTTGATCACTAGCAGCTCGGTTTCAACGATTTCCTCGGTCAAGGGCATTCTTAATGACATATTTTCGATGAAGGACATGCGTCCACTCCATTTCTTTCATGGTATCAAGATCATCCAGGATGATTTAGGAATCAACCTATCTTGGGATGAGTATGCTCGAGATCTCATGGAGAGATTCCACATGACAAACTACAAGTCTGTACCTACACCCTTCTTATCTGATCTCATGGAGAGATTCCACATGATAAACTACAAGTCTGTACCTACACCCTTCTTATCTAGGGTTAGACCTGAGGATGGTCGGGATACACCAGTGGTTGACAACACCTTATATAGACAACTTGTGGGGATCCTTTTGTATCTCACCCACACCTGACCAGATCTGTCATGTCTAGTAGGGGTAGTCTCTAGGTACATGCATGAGCCGAATGAGTTACACTAGAAGGCTACCATGTGCATCATCAAATACGTTTAGGGCACCATCAATTATGAGATCCAATATCCAACAGGTTGCAAGTTGGACCTCATAGGATTCACCGATTATGACTGGGATGTCGATGGCATTGATTGCAAGTCCACATTTGGATACACTCTCATTTTGGGTGTAGGGCCTACCTATTGGTCGAGC
>CBVK0100145640.1:0-10237 GCA_900067695.1 Picea abies | reverse complement strand
AGGCAGATTTTCCTACAACAATTTGTCTCCATATCCTTTTCGCATCATTTTTCCCATGGACGTGATGATTATGTCTATCATGGAAGACACCCCTTGGAACGATGGACATCACCGTTCCATCCTCTTCTTGGAACAACACACCATTGAGAGCTACCAACGGATATCGACCCCATCGACCGTTATCGTCGTTTCAACCGTTCCCGAGTCCACACACGATGTGTTTTCCGAAGGGAACATAAGCAATATCTCACCCACTATTCCCCTCGACATATGCATCAAACCTGGAATTGTCGAAAATGTGCATATCGGATCTTCGTGTTCCCCTAATGAAATCATCACCTACACATCACTTTTCAAAGAATGTTGTGACGTCTTCGCTTGGAGCTATGAAGAAATGTCGGGCATTGACCCTGACATTGTGATACATGAGATTAAGACATACCCAGACGCTAAACCCGTTCGACAATGCCTTCATCCAGTTCACCCATGTAAAGCGGCTGCTATCAAGCTTGAACTCAAGAACCTTCTCAAAGCCGGATTTATTTACCCGATGGCCCTCATTGATTGGGTTTCCAATCTTGTCCCAATTGACAAGAAACAAGTCACAATCCACATATGCGTTGATTATAGGGATATTAACAAAGCCCTTCCCAAGGACAACTTTCCTACCCCCTTCATCGATCAGATTGTCGACGATTGCGCCGGAAGCGAAATCTTCTCTCTGATGGATGGTTTCTCTGGATATAATCAAATCAATATTGTTCCCGAGGATCAACACAAAACCTCTTTCATTTGTCCTTGGGGCACTTTTGCCTATCAAAAACTTCCTTTCGGTCTAAAGAATGTTGGCGCAACTTTTCAACGCGCTATGTCTTATTCCTTCCATGATATCAAGAACATCATGCAGCCATATCTTGATGACTTACTCGCTCATTCCATGTACTGGGTTGATCATCCAATCCACCTCCGAGCCATTTTCATTCGTTGTCAGTTTTACCATATATGCTTGAATCCTCACAAATGCGTTTTCTGCATGGAATCTGGCTGAATTCTAGGCTTTATTGTTTCATGTCAAGGGATCGGAGTAGATCCTTGAAAGGTCGAGGCGATTCTCAATCTCCCTCCTCCTTCTACACTTCGCCAATTACAAAGTTTGCAAGGGAAAGAAAACTTTCTTCGTCGTTTCATCCCAAACTACGTCGAGATAACTCTTGGATTTACGTGACTCCTCAAAAAGGGGTCTAAGTTCATATGGGATACCATCACAAACAAATCCTTTGAAGCTTTGAAACTGTCCCTGACACGTGCTCCACTTCTCTTCCCCTCTGATTATAGTCGTGATTATTTCCTCTACCTCGCAGCCTCGAATTACACCATCGCTATGGTTCTCATCCAAGAGGATGATTCTCATGACGAAGATGTTATCTATTACTTGAGTTGAAGTCTCATGCCTACCGAAACCAAGTATTTACATGTTGAAAAACTGGCCTTGGCATCCGTCCAAGCAGTTCAACGTTTCTGGCACTATATCCTCTCTCGCAAGACTACGGTAATTTCTAACTGCAACCCTATGCAACACATTCTCACGCGTCAATTGCTAGGGGGAAAATACTCCAAATGGATCGTGATACTTCAAGAGTTTGACTTGGAATTCGAACGAGCTAAGTCCAAGAATTCCTTAGTGTTTGTCGAGTTGATATGCGACTTTCCCTACTCTAAAACAAAAAATGTAGCAGCCGATTTATTACCTGATGAATCCCTTTTCTAATTAGTTACAATGATCTTTGGTATGGCGATATCATCATATATCTCCAAACCCAGACTTTTCAGCCCAATTTTTCCAGTACTAACTGGCATCGAATATGCTACCAAGCCCGTCAATATATTATCCTTAGGGATACTCTTTATCGCCGTGGGATTGACTCAGTTTTTCGACGCTGCCTCACGTTCGACGAAGCCGAGAAAGCCTTAAATGACTACCATTCTGGAGCCTATGGTGGTCATATGTCCAGGTATGCTATTGCCCAGAAGATCTTATGAGTAGGGTATTTTTGGCCTTCTTTATTTAACGATTGCATAATTGCCGTCCAAAAATGCCATGCTTGCCAGACCTATAATCATAAGATACAGTCACATCCTGCTCCTCTTCACCTTATTGTCTTCGTTGGTCCCTTTGTGAAATGGGGCATCGATTTCATGACATGTCACCCCCACTCGTCTGGGGGGCATGGATACATTATTGTAGCTGTAGATTATTTTACGAAATGGGTTGAGGCGATGCCGACATTTGACAATACTGGAAAGACCACAACATTATTCATTTTCAATCACATCATAGCTCGTTTTGGTGTTCCTCAGGCTATCATCACCGATCACGGTAGCCACTTTAGAAACTTCATGATGTCTGAACTCACTGAAAAGTTGGGTCTTCGCCATGAAAACTCAACGCCCTATTACCCACAAGCCAACAGCCAAGTCGAAGAGATTAACAAAGTTCTCATAACCATGCTTCGACGAATGATAGGGATTCACAAAACAAGTTGGCACACAATGTTGTTTTCAACATTGTGGGCTTACAAGACATCCGTTAGGTCTGCTACTGGGTTTACAACTTTCCGATTAGTCTATGGTTTAGAAGCCATTCTCCCGATTGAATGCGAGATACCCTCTTTAAAACTAGATGTCAAACTCCTACCAAACACTTCTTCCAAGGAAGAACGTCTATTGTATCTCATGCGATTAGATGAAACTCGACGCGATGCTACCCTAGTCATAGAAGCCCAGAAAAAATGTGTTAAGGCCCAATATGACAAACATGCCAAGCCTCACATTTTCTCCGAAGGAGATCTGGTTCTCCTCTACGAACAAGATCGAGATATGCTAGGAGCTGGAAAATTCGAAGCTATGTGGCGAGGTCCTTATATCGTTAGACGAGTTTTGGAGAAAGGAGCTTACGAGTTATTAGATTACGATGGTATCCCTTTGAGTGAACCCAGAAATGGGTTATACTTAAAGAAGTACTATGCATAAGATCACATGTGCACGAGTACTTGTATTTTATTGTATCATACTTCTTGTGTGTTACTGTAGTTTGTTTTTTCATTATCTGGTCTCTGCCCTTATGTTACATTGTGTTTGGTTTCCATATGTCGGAGTCTTCACTACCCCACATTGGCTTCCCTGATGGCGCTAGCTGTAGTACTCAGAACCTTGCTTTTGTTGCGTGGGCAATTTATGCCCCTACAAATGAACTTATCACTCTACGAGGTGTGTGCCTCGGTCGTGCAACCAATAATATTGTAGAGTATAGCGTCGTTATCGAATTGTTGATTGATTCTATCTCACTTGGTATCCATCGCTTGGTTGTGTGACTCGATTTGCAGCTTGTAGTACTACCGTTAAGTAATTTCTATGCTATTCGAAGTCCTACTTTGTTACGGGTATATTTGCGAATTCACCTCTTGGAACGTTATTTTGATTATATTGCGTATCAGCATATTCCTATATGTCTAAATACATTAATTGATGCATTAGCTAACTATGTATTAGACATATATTTGGGTCATTTATAAATCAATCACATCACAAGTATCACACAACACAAGATAAGCCGGTAGAAGCCATATGTATATATAACGATCAAAAAGGTTTTTACAAAAAGTTCTGTCTGAGGACGAAAATTTCAAAATCTAAAGCTCATAGCTTCTACAAAGTGACGTCATGGATGATGTTCACGGTAACACATGATTGCCTGGGCAACCCTACAAAGCAGTTGGCCAACAGACAATAACACTCCCACCGTATGACGCTGACAACGTCGGGAGACCTCTCCAAGAGGCATGTCTGGAATGTCTACAGTCAAACCCTCTAAGTTTTTTTCCACTGCTTCACAATATTCAACGTCCCATCATGGCACTAGAGCCACCTCTCCTCGTCGTTGAATGTGTCATCAAAAAGAATTTTTTGTAATTAAACCTCGGACGAACATAAAAACATTTGCATATGATAAAATTCACAAAACATTTAAAAGTAAAAAATGTGTACTTCTTACTGAGATCCCCCCATTGCACGTCCTTGGGTAGGGCCAAGTCCGAATCCCCTCGGAAGTCCAACCCGAGATAGGCATAATCATCGACCATCAGCATCTGTGGTCGCAACCAGTCAAAGAAGGAATCATTGTATTTGATGATTGGTCCAGCTACATGTCGGACCATGAGGTTACACCACCTCAGCATTCTTAGATCCTCTGGAGCTGGTAAGCCCCACTCAACCTACAACCTCAGCAAGGGAACCCTCTCAAGAAAGAAGGACACCAAAAATGACCCATACCTGAATTGCTTCAGGTCGCCTCTCCTACATTTAGTCAACTACCTCTTCACGCTATGAAAGATTGCGTCTACCCAGTTAAAGACTCGAGGCTCAATACACTCTATGGAATACTGAAAGTAGCTCTGGAGAGCCATGTGTGGAGCAGTGCTCCTAGCCATACGAGAAATGGTGAACAAAATAGTGTGAAGGGTCAAATATTGCACCCCCCAAATGGCCACTTTTTCTTTTCTCCTTTCTGCCTTTGGAACACAGTACAAACGACAGTATTCACTCATAGGCATCCCACCACCTCGGCTACCAACCAAGCTAACATGGTACCCACGCCATGACAGTCCTATCAAGAAAAAAGCATCCTCAATATCCAAGGACAATGTGTGGACCCCTACGTGGAAAAATTGTTGGTCCACATCCCACATATGCACGAGGTACTCCAATAGCCTGACTTGGGCCCTCATACCTGGGATCCGAAAGAATTTCAAGAGACCACAGTTTCGCAAAGTGGCAATGGTGCCCAGATTATTCTCAACAATAGCATCATCTTCTTCATGATCTCTTTCATTCCATTCCAGAACCATGGTGATAGCCAAATGCCTGCATAAGACACATAAGAAGAAGGTCAGCAACTCTCTTCAACACTTGGTACGTTTTTCATTGAGCAAACATTAAAGAAACTTTTCACTTGTGGTTCTCGCAGGTGCCCCTTTGGCACAGTGCGACGTTCTCATAGGTGTCTTTGGGGCCACCTGCGAGAATGATGCATTCTCATAGGTCCCATGTGGCTAGCCTACGAGAATGGCTGAGCGCAAATTTGAGCCCTAAAACAAGCTCAAAAACTTGAATTTTACCAATGAAAATAAAAAATTGAACCATGAAAAGATAGAAGACAAGGAGCTTACCTCACTGCTGGAGATGGTTCACCAAATGGTTTTTCATACCTTCCACAATCGAGCGTCTAAATTCGAGGGAAAAAGAGGGGTTTTGGGCTAAAATCTTGGCAAAGTTACAATGACTATGGTAAAAAGGACTTTTACCCACTTATATTTACTTTTACCATTTTTGTTGGTTTTTATAATTTTTTTATTTATTAAACCTAATGCCTAATACCCTTATGAGTGCGACTTTTTGCAGACATAACGACTTCGACGTCTATACACAGGGATATGGATTTTTTCTCTTTTTCATCGCATGTTTAAGTTGTTTTTTATGGTTTTTTGGACAAAACCTCGAGCTTGGTCTTTGTCCGTTCTCACGCTCGAAAATACATGAGAACGTGATTGAGTGCACTTTTATCACTTTTTCGAGCTCAACAAGGTTATACGAAAGAGGAACCCCTTGGAGTCCTCTTTAAGCTCTTTTCAGACTCTCTAAACATGAAAAGCTTGCCGAGTGACCTTGCTATTTTCACACTCATTAAAGTATTTGAAGAAAGCGTCTGTTGAGCGATAATTTATCTCTTTTTCGGTCTCATCAAACTATTTTACAAAAAAGGAACTGAGAGTGTTCTTTTTTGAGTGTTTTTCCAGACTCTATAATCATGAAAAACCTTCGAGTTTTCTATCTTTGGACTCGTTAAACAAACATTGAAAGACCTGTAATGGGATCGAACCACTCCTTCCTAGGGTTCGTTAAACATACTCCGAAGGACTCATCCGAAGGATGAGCTTACATCAACAATAATATATTATCCTCCTCAAGCTTGCGTAAAAATAAAGAGGTACTCGCCAGAAATGGTGGGAGAAAATTTGGGAAAGGGATGTGTTTTCGTATTCATATTATTGGTAGTAAGTTTCACTCTTGAACATGACACCCCCTTATTCATTATCTGAAGCCGGTTTGGGTAATCCATTTGTCTCTCATTTGATTTTCTACAAGGTCACATCCTGGGTCATCTCTGAGTCAATGCTGCCAAATCATTGGTCATGTCATTCATATGTTCAAGAGAAGTTCATCCGAAACCTCTATTGAGTCGGCCATCTGTAGTTGTCCATTCTCTCCGTGTCGACCTTCCCTGTGTCTAGTTCAACTTACATCATACTCTGTTCCGCCTTCAAAATATGTTACTCATTTCGTGTCATTGATGGGGGATACATCAAGGCCCTCCTGTGACGAGTTTTTTTCCATCGACTCCAAATCATTATCCAGAAACAAGACTTAGAAATTATTTGGTACCTTGGAACTTGCATGCCTCAATGGCAGGTTTCCTCGCTTTCGACAGTGGGTTTTCATCATTGACCCCTAATCAGGAGATTCCATCGAATGTTTGACATCAACTCATTCGTTCACATTCAATGGGTTGTACTAGTGTACCTTGGGAGTCATTGACATTAATGGTGATTTCCCTCGCACTTGTTAACGGTTTCATCAATGACCGGTAATCAAGTGGTTTCTACCATGTTCAACTTCAACACATGTAATCACATGGTTAGATTCATACTTTTAGGTGACAAGATTGAAGACCCTGGATCTCATCTCTTTGATCCAGGTTGCAATGGAATATGTATGATTTGCTGACACATAGATCCACTTTGTATGTCTCGTGGCTATGTCGTCTTAATTTGAATCTTCTTGCATAGATCCACAATGTATTCTTGGTGGCTATGCGATATTTTGACGGCATGGATCCATGGTGTATGATTGGTAGCCATGACCTATGTTTATGATGTCATCTGTCTGTGATCTGAGTATGGTAATGCCTACCTCAGAATTAGTATGATATTCTGCAGATGCTTGGTTGTTTGCAGGTTTCTGATTAGGTGCGCTCCTGGTTTTCGACACACACATGCAGTTTACAAAGTATTTCGACCGTCATTGATTCCAACCTCATAATTTGGGGGGCATTTAGTTACACATGATTTTGGTAATCTTGGTGATGTATTGACAATAGTGTACTCAAGCTCCCAACAAGAACTTTCTCCTGAGAAAAGTGGCATTTATCTCCTTCCAGAAAACATATTTTCAAAGTGAGTTCACAGGCTGCTTATAGCCTAGGGTGCGAGAATGACCCATTCTCTTAGGAAACCTTCATCTAGGGTGTGGACTTCTCGCACTGTGCTCTATACATAGGGTGCAAACTTGTTCTTAAGATTGGAAAAGAGATGAAGTCTCGAGGGTTCTAGAAGGGAATCTTCTAGAAAATGGGTTGGCATTCGAATGGTTGTCATTTTACTGGTTTCCCTAATTTGGTGGGATTATTCTCATCCATGTAACCATCTCACCCTCTCCTATATATTGAAAGGATTCTCATGGAAAAGGTTAAGTAAGATTAATTGAAGAATTGGTGAAGGAATTGTGTGAAGAACCCATCTTGAACAGAAGCTTGGAGACTCTAGTAGATCTATTAAGAGGAATTGGATCTTCTTCATGCAAGGACAGAGCAAGTGTGTGTGTTGGAACCAAGAGTCACCGAAATGAAGCTTGCGACATCAAGGCGATCAGGTTGTATCTTCTACTTTCGATTAATATGATACAGCAACATGTCCTTTTCCCATAAAGTCATTCTTACTTTATTGTGTAACTCCTTGATCATACACAGAAGTTGACGATTGAATACATTTTTCTATCTTCACTTTGGTTGGTTTGTGTTGTCTTGTTCTTGGCCTCACAAGAGCACCAGAGTGAAGTGGGAGCAATAGAGACCTAAGGAAGCAATACAAAGGTATGTCACTTTTTCCTCCTTCCTAGCTAATTCAACTGTCATAACTGAGGGAAAGAGTCATGTCCTGTCCTGTTTTGTTCTAGATCCAGGTGGATCTAGGGAGATATGTTAGTGTTCGCACCTACCGATTAGTCCGATAATATCAATATACAACATGAGATCTAGTACATCTTCATCATCAAGAAAACTTTCGCCAAGTACACAGAGATGGATGAAGTATACCGAAGATTACTCAAAGTCAGCGTTCCCAATCACCTTCGATGGGAAGAGCTTTGCAATCTGATTGAGTAGTTGATGAGGTGTCCAAGCCTAGTCAACTATCCAGTCAGAAAAGGTCATGTAGAGGCCTCACTGTAATGCACCCACTACCATAATCAATTTTTCGTTGATTTCTATAGAATTAGAGCCCCGGAAATATCTACGAAGGCCTAGCATAAGCTAGCTCTTTCTCTCTCTCTGCTCCCATGTGATCGCGGGTCATGATCAAAGGTCAAATAATCATGGTGCCTCTTTGTATTTTGTGCCTCGGCTCCACAGGGATGTCGAATCATTCAACTCTACAACCGCCGAACCCCAACAGGGTTAGTGACTGTTATAACCCTAAAATGCACCACACAGGCTTACCTGGCATCAGGCCAACTCATGTCTCTTCCTTGCCAAAGCCATGCTAAATAAAACCTTGACAAACCACTTAAAACAAGCAACCCACACCCTAACCTATCACTGGGTGCGTTGGAACGCTTTCTGACCTTATACTACACGCATTGGAACACGGGCTATCTCACTAGAGCCCGCGTTTACCTAACAAAGCAAAAAATCAGGAAAGTTTCCGTCGGGATGAAAAGATTTGGGTCAGTTAACTGGAACTCCCAGCCATGCATGGCCGAGAGTTCATCTAAAACCCTAGCTCCTTCTAGCCTATAAAAGAAGGGGTAGGGGTACTATTCAAAAAAGGAAAAAGATAGCAAAGAAACTCTGCCCAATTGCCGAATCAATTTTTTCCCAACCCTTTAGCCTTTCCTCAAGCTTTAGGAGAATTCAAGCAAAGCAGTTGGAGGACAAAGAAGAGGAAGAGCCCAGGATCAGGATCGAGGAACGGTGGCCGGTCTCTATAATCATTGTAAGTTGGTTCATATTGAGATAAATAAAAAGATACTTTTCCCGTCCCAAATACATGAGTCTTATATATTTTATGTGATTTGTGTTTAATCTCTAATCCTCTAGTAGAACAATAGCATGCATGTATAGTTTTGTCTTGATTGCAGGATCATTTTTTGGAAGGAGCAGTAGAAGAAAGGAGATAAAGCTCAACGGAGGATCTACACCAACCGTTGATAAAAAGGTTAGTTGGTTCTTCCCTTGTTTTCTTGTGAAAAAGGGTTTTAGATTCGGGTAGAAGGTTAAAAGTAGCTTATGAAGGGTCATGATCTGCATGCAAGTTTAAGCCCTAGCTTGCTAGTCCACAGGGTAGAATACCCCACAACAGAATTGGTGTAGATCCTCCATTGACCTTTATCTCCTTGCTTCTGCTGCTCCTTCCAAAAAGCAATCCTGCAATCAAGACAAAACTATACATGCATGCTATTGTTCTACTAGAGGGTTTGAGATTAAACACAAATCACATAAAATATATAAGACTCATGTATTTGGGACGGGAAAAGTATATTTTTATTAATCTCGATATGAACCAACTTACAATGATTATAGAGACCGGCCACCATTCCTCGATCCTGATCCTGGGCTCCTCCTCTTCTTTGTCCTCCAACTGCTTTGCTTGAATTCTCCTAAAGCTTGAGGAAAGGCTAAAGGGTTGGGACAAAACGGATTCGGCAATTGGGCAGAGTTTCTTTGCTATCTTTTTCCTTTTTTGAATAGTACCCCTACCCCTTATTTTATAGGCTAGAAGGAGCTAGGGTTTTAGACGAACTCTCGGCCATGCATGGCTGGGAGTTCCAGTTAACTGACCCAAAGCTTTTCATCCCGGCAGAAACTTTCCTGATTTTTTGCTTTGTTAGGTAAACGTGGGCTGTAGTGAGCTAGCCCGCATTCCAATGCATGCAGTATAAGGCCAACAAGCATTCCAACGCGTCCAGTGATGGGTTAGGGCGTGGGTTGCTTGTTTTAAGTGGTTTGTCAAGGTTTTATTCAGCATGGCTTTGGCAAGGAAGAAACATGAGTTGGCCTGATGCCAGGTAAGCCTGTGTGGTGCATTTTAGGGTTATAACAGATGCCCCCTAATGTGTGAGGTCAGAA
>CBVK0100145637.1:0-12648 GCA_900067695.1 Picea abies | reverse complement strand
ATTGAAAGGCCTTATTAATATTGACCTTTATTACATCCGAATACATTGATCTACCTATGTGTAGGTTAGGACCTTACACTAGCCTTCTTGGTTTTGTGAGAACCATTTTGTGTGCTAGGTCTATTGTGTGGGAGGTATTTCTCTTGAAGAATATAGAAAAGGATTGGATGGGTTTTATTCCCTTTTTGAGAAGGGTTTCCCAGGATACTTCTTGTGTACTTGTGCATGGTATTTATTTTTGTGATCTTGGTTACTGCAACAAATTGTTTATGGTGTACTTGCAATTGTCTATGGTTCAAGTGAAATGATAAAATTTAACTAAAATTCATGCTTGATCCTATCCTAGTGAAAAATAAACATGGTATCAGAGCATAGGTCTTGAAGAACCCATTGCACAAGCGTTCAAAGCAAACCGTCCTTTTCTTTTGCAGTTCTGTACGACCCTCTAGGGTTTGCAGCAATTATGTATGGCCCTCCTTTTCTGAGTTGCTTCAGCACCTTAAAATTGGACGCTGGGGACAAAATTTGTACATGAGTGTACTGCATCCTTCAACGCACGTCCAACAAGCTTCATATTTCATTTCTGAGCATTTTGGATTTTTGGCCCTAGGGTTTCGCAATTTTCTGCAGAAATTTCAGAATTAGGGTTTTTGCAGCTCATTAAAGGAGCTCTTCAGCTCACCAGTGTTCTTCTAATTTTCAAGGCTTATTGTTGGCATTCATAAGTCCAACAAAGCCTAAGGTTGTGTTGGCAGCAATTATATAATTATTATTTTTATAAGCTGCCTACATAGGGTCTATAAAGTTTTATTTGCTCATCATGAGCATTTCACTAAATGACAGTTGTAAATCATTGATTTTTACCTATTGTCTTTTTGAATTTTGTTTTCATGACTGCAAGAATGAAAACTTGCAGCTGGAATTGCCATTATATTTTTTTAAATTTCATTAAAGGGAGACTGCTCATGTGGTTTATTACAAAATTGTGATTTCTTGCTATGAGCATGTTGCTCTCCTTGTTTGTGATCCTTTTGATTCTAAGCATGCCTAAGAGATTATTGGTTGCATGAATGAAAAACCCTCAACCATTTGATATTTGATTTTTTATACTAATTTTGGTTTGATTTTCGATCGTATTTCTTTCATGAAGCTTTTGACTATTCGATTTTTGTAAACTCATCTATCTTTGCAATCAAACTTTGATGCGTGCATTATGTTTTCAAGTACTCTAGTCATAGCTTGTACCCAATGCCAAGGTGGCATACGATGTACAGCATGACATTACTCCTTAGCATGGTCTCGGGCTTCACGAATTTGCTCACACGCGTTGTGATAAACACTTTTCCCACCATTTGAATTGTCACATCATTGTATTGATAAGGCTCGGGGCTATGGCTCTGTGGCCTTTTTCAAAACCCTACATGTGTGTTCTGTGTTAATAACCCGTCCATTCGGCATGGCTTCAGTGGTAGGGGTCAAACTGAATGGCGTCCAGGCCCTGCTCTCGTATGATAACGCTAGGGAAGGCTTGGAAAGGAATGGTTGGTTGGCATAATGACTTAACAGGCTCTCTTTTTTTTTTATGGTATTCGCTCAGACTTACCTCTTCTATCTCTGTCATCTAAACCCCCAATTGTTTTGAGTCGCTCTTGTTACAGTTGGGTCAACCCCATAATTGTCTGCTAGAGACACGTTTTTGCGAGAGCTATTCTGAGCAAATGGTTTTGAATTAGATCAAACCCTTGAAAACCCAGAACCGAATTGAGCCCTTTTACCTTCAATGAGGGCAGTTTCCCCATAAATTGGATCGTTCTACAGATATAGCTCGTCCTTTAGAGGTCAAAATCTCATATTTTCTTTTTGGCCGAGGTGAGCGTTTTGGTCTGCTTGCAAGTGTTGAAACATTTGTTACCTCTCCAGGCCTGTGCCTTAGCATCCCACAACACCCCTCTCACCCATCCAGCCATGTGTCTCAGTCTCCTACTGTGAACCCTTGATCAATCTGAAGGATATTCAACCAGTGTATGAGCAGGTTATAAATCTAAAGGACTGTGTTAAAAATGTAAAGAAGCAGCTACATCCACCGTTAATTCCAAAGTGTCTTGATTCGTTTTGATTTCATGATCAAAGGTATGATTTTTTTTTTATTCAATAGCATGATTGTGTCATTCTTAAGTTAGGATATTCGATTTGATTGAATAAACTATTTTTTCTTATTAAGAATAGTCCGTTTTGTTTATTTAATAAAATATGATTTCATTTTCTATTATAACTAGCTACAGAATCGTAAGATTCTGTAGCCAGTTAGAAAAATTCAAATTGTTTGATTTGATAATTGAAAACATATCTGAAATATTCTCATTTTCATTTGTTTTCAGGATGATTAAGGAGCCCATGATTTCCAAGGAGATATGAGGCACTTTTTGAGATCTCTCGGCCATATCAATTCTGTATTTTGAGTAAACAGATTAGACTGTTGGTAGTTTTTAATATTCAGTGAAATCAGGGTGGTTGCATCCCCCATATTTTTGAAACAAATTTGATCTTATCAACAGGAAACAGTTATGTATCCTGGAACCTATATAAACCTATTATTTTGTAAACATTCAATCATCTCAACCTGGGGAAAGAGTATGGGCATTTTTATCACAGACTTGAATGGAATATGATGCATGTTACCGCTTTATCTTTTCTGTATGATGCTTTCATTCAAGTTATGTTCATTTCAATTTCGATAATAGATTATGATTGCTTTTGTCGACATAGTTTATTACGAGTTGATATCATTTGATTTATATATATGCTGTCCATATTTCCTGTTTCAGAACAAAATACACAGTGATTATCTGTCCAACTTAAATTAGTAGATTCGTTTATGTTGAATGTCTGCATGCAAATTCTTACCGAAAGATTTATCTCGTCATAGCAATTTGCAAATCATATGATCACTGTAATTGTATCTATTCAATGTTCTGTTGTTATAATTCAATCTCCAGCATTATCGTTCCTCATTTATTAGGGGCAGTCCCAAGATCTGTAGCAGGTTTACTTCGTCAGATAAAAGTGGTTGGATATTCAATAGCGAACAGACATTGGATATGAATAATAGGTCAGCCTCTTATTTGATTTCGTCAGCTTGTTAAATATAAAAAATTTCTTTATGCAAAATATTTTCTGCTATCTAGTTTTTGTTGTTAATTAGGTAGTTTAATGTTTGATTTCACGAGTGCTTACAGTTAAGAAAATAAACCAAAAGGATTGAGTAGTACTTTCATTTTCCTTATTATTGCTAGAATAATCACTCTACATTTGATTTTTGCGAGTTTAGATTAAAACTCGTGTTTAGTACAGATTGTATATAAAATTATTTATTATAATTTTAGTTAAGTATATTGTACATACGATAACTAGAACTATTTTACAAGTATTAATTAGTTAAACTATAGATATATACTAGATGTATATATATTTTTCAGCGATTATTATTTACTAAAGTTATTGTATTTTCTTTAGTTATTTTTTTTCTTTCTTTAGGACTTATATTGGCCAACGGAGCCGCTAAACCCGTCGGAGTGAATTAATCCAAACGGCTTGGGTTAATTAGACAACCCCAGACTGGATTCACTCCTCCCATTGACGAGCCGTGAATTTCACCCGTCAACAGGTTGTTAGCCTAGACTAGCCGTTAGGTTTTCTAGCCTAGTTGACAAGGGTTTGTGAAGAATCTAAAACATAGTGAACACAACTATGATGGAAGACAAGCTTGATGAATCAAGCAAACACTGTTCCTAGAAGCCAATATTTAGGAGAGATGAAGAAATCAACATTTCAACACTCTCAGGTATGATTCCTACTAATGATGATACTTGGTTAACTGACAGTGGTGCCTACAAGTACATGACCAGTTTTAGAGATCACTTGGCAAATTTGTTGAGAAAGAGACCAATCTACATGTTGTCCTTAGAGATGATGCCAAATATAATGTGAAAGGGGTTGGAACTTCTACCTTCCAACTAGATTTTGACATGCATCTTCAACTAAGTGAAGTATTATATGTACCTGGGATGAAGAGGAACATTGTCTCCATTTCTTCCTTAGAAGAAGGCTACAAGGTCACCTTTTCTAAAGGAACAGTTCTTGCATTGCACGAGGAATCACATATAAATTCTGCCAAAGTAATTGGTGTTCAAGAAAGAAGCTTATACAAATTGACCATCATACCATTCAAGGCCCTGTTACATGATACTATCAGCTTGAGTGAGCTATGGCATAGGATACTTGCTCACATTCATTATAGAGCTCTTCCAACTCTAAGGAAAACGGTAATAGGCCTTCTAGAGATACAGATTTAGCATAAAGGTGTTTGCAGAGGTTGTGCCCTTGGCAAGAATGTCAAAGGATACTTCTTGAGCAGTGAAAATAGATCCAAGGAAATCTTAGACTTGATACATTCAGATGTGTGTGGGCCAATGACTGTTGCCTCCCTGAATGGATATATGTACTATGTACTCTTCATAGATGATCACTCTTGGAAAATTTGGATTTACTTCCTGAAGAACAAGGATGGAGTCCTTGAAAAATTTCAAGAATTCAAAGCTCAGGTTGAGAACCTGACCGGAAGAAATATCAAGGTACTAAGATCAGATAATGGAGGAGAATACACCTCCAAGGATTTCAACAATTCATGTATTGAAGTAGGGATCAAGAGGGAGTACATAATTCCTTACAACCCTCAACAAAATGGGGTTGCAGAGAGGAAGAACAAAACCATCATCGAAGCAACCAAAGAGATGATACATGATCAGAGTCTACCTATGACTTTGTGGGTAGAAGCATGCATGACAATAGAATATGCTCAGAAAAGGAGTCCTCACCAGATTCTAAATAAGCCTTCACCGGATTAAAGCCTGAGATTGGACACTTCAGAATATTTGGGTGCCCAATATATTTTCATTTACCCAAAGAGGAGAGATACAAGCTAGACCCTTCAAGGAGAAAGGGTACATTTGTGGGATACAGTGAATCTTAGAAGGAATATTGGATCTACATACTTGGTCAGAGACAGATTGAGATAAGAAGAGATGTTATATTTGAAGAAGAAATAGCCTTTCAAAGATCCAATGAATCTCAGATAGAGATCGACAATGAGACAATACCTTCTCCCCCTTCAGTAGTTCAGAGGGAGACAAACATTATTCCAGTTGCTCCAGTTGATATCCCTAGAGATATTACAGTAGGGCATAAAAGGCATGCTTGGGCTCAACAGAATCTATAGGAGGTAGAGGGGCATGCAATCCTCAAGGGACATCCAGAGACAGTAAGATACCAAAGAGATTCTCGAGCTATCTTTCAGCCATGAGCCACATCATTGACTATGAGCCTTCTTGTCACGGAGAAGCTACAGGTGAGCAGGTATGGAAAGATGCCATGACAGAATAATATCACTCTATATTGAAGAATGATGTATAGGATATTGTTATGAGACCAGAAGGGAAGTCTGTAGTGACTTCCAAGTGTATTTATAAAATCAAGCATGCAGTTGATGGAAGTATCAAGAAATACAAAGTGAGATTTTTAGCCAGAGGATTCTTGCAAGTAGAGGGAGTTCACTATGATGAGACATTTTCTCCAGTAGCCCGATACACTTCCATTTGTTCTATCATTGCACTAGTTGCATCCATGGGTTGGAAACTACATCAGATAGATGTAAAGACTGCCTTTCTCAATGGTTAGATTGAGGAAGAAGTTTATATCGAGCAGCCAGAAGGATTCATGAAAAACAACGATAAATCTCATGTGTGCAGGTTAAAGAAAGCCATGTATGGAATAAAGCAAGGTATGAGAAAATGGATGGATTCTTGTTGAGTTTGGGCCTCAGTAAGAGTGTTGTTGATCCAAAACTGTATTACCATATTGTTGGTAACGAGTGCTTAATCTTGGTTCTATATGTAGATGACCTATTCCTCACCGATTCAGAAAGACTTATTGTTGAATGAAAGAAAGCGTTGACTGCTAAATTTGAGATGAAGGATCTAGGTATGATGCACTACTTCTTGGGACTAGAAGTATGGTAGAGGACTAATGATATTTCCTGAGTCAAGGAAAATATATAATGGATATATTGAAGAAGTTCAGTATGACAGAGTGCAAATCCATGCCTACATCGATGGTGATGGATTTGAATAAAATGAATGATGTTGATTCAGGCGAGATTGATCCACACTTGTATCGACATCTAATTGGATCAATTATGTATCTGGTTAACACCAGACCTGATATATGTTATGCAGTGAATGTACTTAGTCAGTTCATGAGTCAGTTGAGATAGACTCACTGGATAACAACAAAGCATGTATTGAGATATCTACAAGGCATGGTTGGATATGGCATGAGATATGCCTCTAGTGTAGACTTGAGTTTGCAGGGATACGTCGATGCAGATTGGGCAGGGAGCGTAGTGGACTGGAAGAGCACATACGGTTGTTGTTTTACCTTGGGGTCTGCCATGGTTTCTTGGTATAGCAGGAAACAAGGCTTTGTGGCCTTGAGTACCGCATAAGCAGAGTATATAGCTTTGAGTGTGGCAGTCCGTGAAGCAGTGTGGCTTCACAAGCTCCCCACATATTTATTTGATCATTAGATGGATCACACCATTATTCATTGTGATAACCAGAGTTGTGTGAAGCTCTTTGAGAACCCTGTGTTTCACGATAGATTGAAACAAATTGAGATAAAATATCATTATATCAGAGACATGGTGCAGAGGAAAGAAGTACACATCCAGTACCTTCCTACACATGAGTAGATTGCAAATATCTTCACCAAACCGCTTTCCAAGAAAAAGTTTGAGTACTTTCGTGAGAGACTTGGCATGTTGGATAATACCTCCCTAGCTAATACGAAGTGTTGATGGTTACATCCAAGACGAAGTTCAAGTACTTTTGTGAGAGACTTGTCCTGGTGGAGTATGCCTCCCTAGCTGAGAGGGAGCGTTGATGATTACAGGTGCATGAGACATCCTCCAGGACACAAACTAAGTGAGTTGGCCTATGAGAGAGCCCATGAGCTAGGTGTGCCCATGAGATGGGTGTGTCGTTTTGTCTGAGATGGAGATGGAATGATGTGTGACCCTAAGTAGGGAATATGCCCATGAGATGGGTGTGTCGTTTGAGATGAAACGATGTGTACCCCTATGAGGGGTGAAGGAGCCCATGTGATGGATTTAATGTTCTCCTTTGTGTAGAGAGTTGAGATGATCTGGTACTGCAGATGATTCTCCTGTGAGACTCAGTGAGATAGAGATCTTTTGAGTAGGACGTCCATGTGGCTAAGCACAAGTGGACGTGATCCTAGTGGTTGAGCACTAGTGAGTGTGTGTCCAGATGATTCTCCTGTGAGACTCAGTGAGATAGAGATCTATTGATTTGGATGTCCCTGTGGCTAAGAACAGGTGGGCATGCCCCTAGTGGTTGAGCACTAGTGGGTGTGTGAGATCCCTTGCTATATTGTCTAAGAATGAAATTTACCTATAACCCTAATTGTGATGTAAAGGGTACATGTCAGGCCCACCATAAAGTGAAAGATAATTATTGTAAATGATAATTAATATTGTAATTATTAATTATATTCTTAGTCATTGAGGTCAGCCATGTTGTGAAAATAGACACCACTTTTGATGTGTCTAGTCTAATATAAATAAAGGTGATTTCCCCATTAAGGAAACACAACACACATGTGATTTTGGAAATTTCAGCAAGTACTTATTCTAGGGCTGAAGTGTGCACCTCTCTTAGGCGCTAGCCTTATTGGTTTTGTGAGCACCCTTTTGTGTGATAGGTCTATGGTGTGGGAGGTCTTTTTCTTGAAGAATATGGCAAAGGATTGCTTGGGTTTTCTTCCCTTGTTGAGAAGGGTTTCCCAAGATACTTCTTGTGATCTTGGTTACTGCAGCAAATTGTTTATGGTCTAATTGCAATTGTCCATGCTTCAAGTAAAATGCTAAAATTGGAATAAACTTCATGTTTGAGCCTAGCCTAGTGAAAAATCAACATTGGGGAGGTTTGGGAAGAAATCCTCACGTTGTGGTGGAGTGACCAGAGGGGTCAATGGACTGGAAGTGGTCTTGTCCTCACTATTTGGATGGTGATCATTTAAGGTCATGTGCATTGAGGATGGTACACTTGGTGGAATGGGCGGGAGGGAGGTCCTCCAGCATGTGCGTCCCTTGATGATGAGTGGAAAACAATATGTGTAACGGTCCATCTAGTAGCATAGTGTGCAAGGGTGTCGCATGGGCTTGTTTACTAACGTAGAGACATATAGAATGTCAGTAACTGGTTGTACCAATGAGATGGTTTGGGATGACTTGGGTAATGTAGTCTGGCACACTACTGCTAGAGTGTCCCAAAACTGAGGGAGGGTTGAGCAGTCCTACATACAATGGTCATATTGAGAACAAACGGTGCAAGCATACTTGGTTCTCAAACTGGGAGGTTTGGAGGAGGAAGGTTTTGGTGAATATGGTAGTGCTACTGGTGTGGGTAGTAGTGGTGTACTTATGGGTTTTAGAATGAGATTTTGTAACTCGGGTAAAGCGGGGTAGAGATTGGTAGGGTGTCCAACAATGTTGCACAAGGCGCATGGAGGTGGTATGTGGGGTCGGGAAGGGAGGGAGGGTTCCTTCGTTTTATGTATGGCTCATTGGTTGGTGGTGGTGTCCCCTGTTCTAGAGGTAGGTTTCCTTACAGTGGTCATATTACCTCTAACTGTGTGACTGGTTGGGTGAGTGGTTGGGTGAGCCACTGAGTGTGGTAACGGGGTTGCATATTTTGGTGGAAGGGGTAAACCTTCGTCCATATTCGATGGTTCTAGATACCGTATAGGGATGGCAATGACCATTTTAGGTAGAGTGAGGGTGGAAACAACTTGGTATGTTGTTACTCCAGGGGGGGTAAAAGAAGGGAATTTGGGTGATGGCATGTGGGATCGTCTTCCAAACGAGAATTTGACCCATGGGTGGTGAGTTCTTCGATGTTTCATCATGAGGAGTCTATATGGGGAGTTCATCGTGAAGTATTGGGGTGGGAAGGATAGTGGAGTCTATTGAGTTCTCCATGGACAGGGGGTCAAGTAATCAGTCGTGACTGTGCACACAATGGCCATAGTGGGGGGTGGGAATCCTTGGTATGTACCAACCAAAGATGGATCCTGAAATATACCTTGTCTGAAATCTATCATGGGGACTAAGTCAGTGCTAGACCGTATCAATGGCAGGATGTTATCAATGTGTCCTTATTGGGTGGGTTCATGGTGGGTCAATTGATTGATGGTGACAATTTTCCCATTGTGGGGGAATAGCATGGTATGAAAGACCAAGGAAGCTACAACCTACATGGTGTACATGTAGCCTCGTTTGAATAGGATATTATAATCCAATTGGGTGTCGATTACTTCTATGTCGATGATAATTGTTTTCCCCCCCAACTCAACCAGAATGTTTTGATACAAGCCTTACAGTTGGGATGGGAGACCATCATAAGCTCAAAGCGTGATGGTGGAGGGGATCAACTCAGGTGAACCAATTTGTTTCCAAACTGATTTGGAAATGATGCATGTGGATGCTCCTTCATCTATTATGCAGCGATGGACCATGATATTTCATATTTTGATAGGAATATAGAATGCGACTAACAATGGAAATCATGGGTCTTGTTATCGCACAGTTTGTAGTCAAGGTAGAAGACAGATAGAAGAAGGGAAAACTGGTGTAACTAAGACTATCCCACCACTGTCACCTTAATGGGATAGCTCTTTCTGTTTAGGGAGGTAAGGCCCAGGGGAGACGTCCCCGGTGACTTGGGGTTTTGAGAAGACAAAGGCCTATGGCTAAGTGATAATTTCCCCCTCACAAGTTGCCACCAATCAGAAATTCTTGGTTAACCAGCCAATAAATATAAGTAATAACCAAAAAAGGTGTACCTGTCCAAGACAAAGCAAAAAAGAAACTATGCATATGCAAGATCACTTGCTTGGTTAGTACTTCATATAATCATGGACTTTTGATATAAAGGAATTGATAAACAATATTATTGATGAAGCAAATCAAAGTTGTACAATGGAAATGATTACAATATATCACTTCATAATAAATGCTAATGGCAATCAATGTAGCAATATCAACATTTAGAAACAACGCCTTATCTAATCATTCAATTGCTTTCAAAGATTTGCAATGTATAAATATAACACTAGTGGATTATAGCAGCAATGGAGTTAGTAATTATTAGTCTAAAATCTAGGGTTAGTAAAAGTTAAAGGTTGTTCAAAGTTTAGATATCTATGTGATCAAGGTGCTCAACACATGAAGTCTTGGATCACTGTGTTACTAGGGAAAATGGAGTCAAAGATAACAACAAATGTTGAGGGGCTAAATGATAATGATAAAACTAAAGACAAGAGGATTGAATTTTGAGGTGTTGCTAAAGAAAGGCCTAAAAAATGGCAGCCTAGGGGAGAAAGGCTCGCTAAGGTGTAGAAACCCTAGGCCTTAGTGCTTTCTCCTCCTTCTTTAGCTCAATGGAAATATAAAAATCAGCTAGCTTGAGTAATACATGAAATGGCTAAGGAAAAGATGGTTTAATGATGAAGTGTTGCTATAGCAAGGCTTCATCAACAAAACCCTAGGGAAAATGACTCACTAAGGTGTAGAAACCCTAGGCCTTAGTGTGTTTTCTCCTTCCTTAGCTCAAATACAAGATGAAAAATGGCTAGGCTAGAAGAATATGGATAGAGTGTTGCTATGGCAAGGCTCTATCTTACTTCAACAAATCAAATAGCTCTTAATCTTAGTAGGGACATGAGACAAGGACCTTAGCATGTGCTTGTCACCTAGGGTTTGATTCAACAAATTATAATAACAAATGAAAGTAAACAATACTATAACCATTCAATTAAGAAGTGTTTCATAAATTCATTTACATAAACCAAGAAACTATGTAGCAAAACACTAGTTGTAAACCTTTCACCAAGAGAAATGCCAAAAATGCCAAGAAAATTCTTCCTTCAACAAGTGCACCTCAAAATTTCAGCGAAAACCCTAGAATAGGGTGCAAATTTCATACCTCACTAATGTGTGAGTGAAAGATGATCTCCAAAATGAGATTTTTAGCTCTCAATTTATACAGTAGCAATGACCTTAATTAAAATTTAGGTCACCAAAAGGTCGACAAGGCCAAAATACTAAATAATATTGTTTTACACTAAATGTCATAAATGAAATCCTAATCAAGCAACAGATGAAGATGTCATGCCCCTTTAGGGTGACGTTATCCCTTTCTAGGGAAAATGTGGCCTCCTGGAGCAAAACGTTAGCCCTTCTTTGACCTCTCGAAGCTGCCACACATGCCAACCATACCAAAACTTCCTCCCACACTCCCATATCATTGGATGATGCCATAGGAGGTCATAGGTGATGTCATGGGCCTTCCAAGGCCAACATCTCAGTGGAGAGGGAACAACCCCCCTCGATACAGTTCTGTTCAACTGCCTCTGGTGGAACGTTCTGCTCTTCCCTAGTGCAAACACTATGTCCTGTATCTGCCCCCTGTTGGGGTCTCAACATCCATATGGTGGGATCTTCAGCCCCATGGAGGCCCAAACTGATCATCTCCCCATGTGTACCTATCTAATATGATACATGTCCGTCGATTATGATCCTTCACATCAACAGATACGCCCTCCATGGTCTCATAAGTCACAGTGATCATAGCAATGTCAATCACATCCAATCATCAATTTTATTAAACATATGCATAAAACCCTTTCTACCCAGTCAGGTGCTCAAAGACATTATACAAATTTGGAAGGCAAGTTTGGAGGAAGTGATAGGGCATCCTATTGGGATAGTGTCCACTGAAAAAGGGATGTTTCCAGAAGATATCAAATACAAGTCATGTAAATGGGTGAGATGGATAAGATATGTCCTGACAAGGGTGCAATGAAAGCAGGGAAATGCAAGGCTTACCTGTGGGTGCCTTTGTAGAAGGTGAGTTGCATCCATCCTGGATGCAAATGTTTCCAAGCCCAATTCGTGCCTTTTATTCTTATTTCTTTCTTTCTTTTTCTCTCAAGAAGATAATCAGGGGACATTGCCCTGGCGTGGTGACCAGTGGTGGAAATGTTACCCACAAGTACTTTCACGGAAATGAGAAGGTTGGATCATGATGAGACCCCCTGTTTGTTGTCCATGCAACCAAGAGCCACTACCTTGGAGTGGTAACCAACTGCTAGTAGTGTCATACCGCTAGATGCCCATGGACCTAATAGGCTAGCTCGTGATGAGACCCCCTATCCTCTGACTAGATCTTGTTTTATTATTTTATGGGTCCCTCTTGTTTCTTGCTGAGAAGATTTTTGATGTTTTCTCAGGGATCCCTGGGTGAAGCATCTCGAGGTTTTATTTTTAGGCTTTTATCTTTTTCCAGCTTTCTTTTACCTTCTGGGCCTTTAGCTCCTTCTTCCCACAAGGCAAGGTGCAACCTTTAAATGATTGGCCAACCCAATTCCCGGACCAATGTAAAGCATTTGAAGGACTAGGAAAAGAGGAAGAGTATGTAGGAGAGCATGGAACACTAGGAGAGGAAGAAGACA
>CBVK0100145616.1:0-10396 GCA_900067695.1 Picea abies | reverse complement strand
ACTACTACAGTTACATTAGATCATATGTACATATATATAGTGTTTATTAATTAGTTAGTTATTTCTCTCTTTTATTTGTTTCTTTTAGGATTATTAGATTGGCTAACGGAGCCATTAAACCCATCAGAACGAGTTACACCAAACGGCTTGGGTTATTTAGACAACCCTGGACCAGACTCGCTCTTCCAGTTGATGGATGTTCAATTTCGCCCGTCAACAAGTCACTAGGTATGCTCCCCTTATGTTACCTCAACCTCTCAATGCCCTCCTAGCAAATGGTTACCTCAAGTAGCTACCCAAGTTTACAGGCGAGGGGGACATAATGGAAGAAGAACACCTAGAAGGCTTTTACAGTTTTAAGGATGATAATGTTATCATGCATGCAGACATATGGATGAGGATTTTTGTCCATAGTCTTCAAGGAGAGGCTAGACAATGGTTTAAGGCCCTGCCTCATGGATCTATTGATGGGATCGAAGCTTTGGATAATTCCTTTTTGAGACAGTGGGGAGATAAAAAAGACTTCATGTATTACATGACAGAGTTTGGATCTTTGAAAAGAAAAGAAGGAGAGTCTGTCTCTGACTTCTCCAAGAGATTCAATAAAATGTACAATAAAATCCTTGCTGAGATAAAAACCTCTGAAGCCTCTGCAAAGATCACTTATGCTAGCGCCTTTGATCCCGATTTATGCCTCTTGTTGAGGAAAAGAAGAGCCACTACTCTAGCCCACATGTAGGATGCAGACATGGAGGTAGAATCTAACATATTGGTTGTTGACCGAATCAGGAACACTGTTGATAGAAGCATATCCAGGAAGAGGCCTGAAGCCTCCCCATCCAGTTCCTATCCCCTGCCCCTTCAGAGAGACGAGACTACTAAAGTGCTAAAATCCCTTTCTGCCAGGATGGAAAGGTGGGAGTTAGAAGGAAGCCCATGTACAGAAATCCCCAGAATGTTGATAGTAGAGGTTTCAAGAGACCTAATAACAATGTGCCTCGTGATTTCCCAAGGTAACAAAGGGGGAAGGATAGAGAAGATCAAAGGATTCAAACCCCCATCCAAAATAACCTAGTTTCTTATGATGAAGGAGAGGAGATAGATCAGCTTGACCCTGAAATTCACTGTATTGAAGAAAATTCCCATTTTCCCCATTTGACTCAGTCTGCATATGAATAATCTCTTGTGAATATTCAAATCAATGAGTTAGGTAAAGGAGAAAAAGTCAACAACACCTCTAGCTAATACCCTCTTCGGTCAGAGAAGAAAGGAGGGAACTTTGACAGCCAAGATCAACCCCTCATAGTAGAAAGGTATACTAAATCTACAACAACCACTACTAAAGAAAAGAAAACTCAGAATGCTTCACCAACAGTCAAAGAACCTATTTCTGAGGTAAGGGAAACTCCTAAGTCTATTACCTCCTTTAATTTTGAGCATGAAATTCAAAAGATCAGAATTCCCGTCCCCCTCTCAGAGCTGGTTAAAAATGAAGACTTCAAAAGTTCCCTCTCTAAACTGATACAATATGAGTCCCCCCAGCCTTCCTTTGACTCAGTGAACCTTCAAGATGAAAAGTCAGCAGTCGTCCTAGGTCCCATGGTAGAAGACAGAGATGATTCATCCCCTCCCTTCTACACCTCCCTGAACGTACATGATAAAGTGTTGCATAATTGCCTCATGGATTCAGGAGCCTCCCACAATATTATGCCAAAAATAGTCATGGAAGAGTTGGGACTGGAAGTGACAAAGGATTATCATGATTTGTACTCTTTTGATTCAAGGAGGGTGCAATGTCTTGGAGTCATAAAAGATCTGGTGGTCTCTTTATTTTAGCTACCAATGAAGATCACCTTTAGTAGTTTTCATATCACCTTGTCAAGAGACCATATCCCTGTCATACAAACTAAAATTTGAAACCACCAATAATGTGGCAGAATATGAAGCTCTTGTTCTGTGTATGAGGGCCGCAAAAGAAATGAGGATAAGGGAGATGGCAGTGTTTGGAGATGCTGAATTGATAATCCAATAAGTCAGGAATGTTTATCGTGATAATAATCCTCAGCTTAGAAGTTACAGAAATGAGGTATGGAGCCTGATTGATAATTTCTTCTTGGCTTTTAACATTTCTTTCATTCAGAGGGAGGAAAATACTTCAGTCGATTCTTTAGCTGTCTTAGCTATTTTTCTCAAAGTTCCTCTGCTGCCTATGGTCGAATATGATGTTGAAATAAAATATAGGCCATCCATATCGGACAATGTCAAGCATTGGAAGGTATTCGAAGATGATCTAGAAATCGAAAAATTTCTCCAATCTGTTGATGAATTTTCTGCATTGCACATTGATCAGGATCCTGACCTAGAAGGTGACCCTCACCCTGAGGTGTTTTTAAACGAAATTTCTAATCACTAGATTATTCAGCTGCCTAACAATCATATTCTTAGGGGACTAGTCCCTTTAGAAAGATTGTTCGACAGGAATGATGTGGCAGTAAAGGGTAGTGTTTCAAATGAAGATGATGATACAACCAAATGCAACATTGGCACACAGGAGGAGCCTAAGTTTGTCAAATTATCGAGCAGCCTGACCAATGAACAGAGGGTGGAATATACTGAGTTATTAAAGGAACTCGTTGATGTGTTTGCATGGGCCTATGAAGACCTCAAGACTTATGACACATCTATCATTGAGCACAAGATCCCACTGAACGAAGAGGCTAGACCATTTAGACAGAAGCTTAGACAGATAAATCCAATGTTGTTTCTCGTCATGGAAAGAGAAGTGAAGAAATTGTTATATGCCCAAATCATTGTCCTCTTGAGGTATTCTAAATGGGTGGCCAATTTGGTCCCAGTGAGGAAGAAAAGTGGAGAAATCAGGCTTTGTGTCGATTTCAGGAACCTGAACAGGAGCTCAAAGAAAGACAACTATCCCCTGCCCAACATTGAACACATATTACAGAGGGTAACTGGTGCATCTAGTATATCCATGATTGATGGTTTCTCTGGTTATAACTAGATATCAGTCATGCCTGAGGACAGAGAAAAAACGACCTTCACCACTCCTTGGGTCACATTCATGTATGCCAAAATGCCTTTTGGGTTGACGAATGCAGGAGAAACATTTAAGCAAGCCATGGACATAGCCTTCATTGGGGAGAAAGATCAGTTTGTGGTAATCTATCTAGATGACATCACAGTCTTCTCCAGGTCAGATAAGGAGCATTGTTGTCACCTAAGGAAAGTTTTCTTGAAGTGTTGAAGGTTTGGTCTTTCCCTAAATCCCAAGAAATCTTTGTTTTCTATGAAGGAGGGGAAGCTATTAGGCCATATATTATTAGAAAAGGGAGTGAGGATAGATCCTAGCAGGGTAGAGGCAATTTAGACCTTCTCATTTCCTAGATATAAGAAGGAAGTTCAGGCCTTTTTGGGGAAGATCAATTTTCTGAGGAGATTCATCTCAAATTTTGTTGAGCTGGTGAAACACATCACATCCATGCTCAGGAAGGGAAATGAAATTAAATGGACTGCTAAACCCAGGGAATCTTTTATCCAAATAAATAAGGCATTGACTGAGGCACCTGTACTGATTAGTCCTGATTATTCCAAGGATTTCCTGATTTTTTCTTTTGCTTCTTTTGATACAGTAGCAGCGGTCTTATTGCAGAAAAATGAGGAAGGGTGAGAGCAACCCATATCGTTCTTTAGCAAGGCATTGAGAGATGTAGAAGCCTGGTATGAGATCATGGAGAAGCAGGCCTATGCCTTGGTGAAATCTCTCAAAGATTTCAGAGTCTACGTCTTGCACTCAAGGATCACTGCATACGTTCCTTAAGCCTCTATGAAGGACATTCTTATACAGCCTCACATAGATGGTGTTAGCGATAACAAATGCACTGGCATTTTTGAAAGAACGATGCCTAATATTGTAGGGAAAATTTGAATAGCTTCCCTGGCTCCAAATCCAGATTTCAAAGCCCCATTGGAAATATTAGGATTTGTAGATGTCAATTGACAATTTAAGCATGCAAAACGGATTCTCCATGATTGAGAAATTTAATTTTGAAAAACTCTACACTTTCACCAGCACAGAAGGCAGAATTATAACTAGTTAGCTGGTGAAAGCTCCACCTTTCACCAGCTAAGGAGCAGATTTTCGGGTAAATTAGCTGGTGAAAGCCTGTCACGGCCAGAATAGCCAAATTGTTTCCCAGATCGAGATTCTTTGGGTTTGAATGGTTTGAAATATTCTTCAATAAGATGGTTATGAATTATCAAATCAAAATCTGAAGGCCATTCTTGGAGATGAAAGTCAAAAGGGAATTTTTTGACTAGATTTGGTTATTTTCAAGGGCAAATCGATAGGGATCAAATGACACATCACCCAATTCGAATTTAGCTTTGGAGGACTAAATCAAACAGCCTTGGGAGGCTAAAACTGCACTTCATCAAAAATATTCTATTTTTAGAAATCATTAAATAGGACCTTTCCTATTTTGTTTTGATTTTCCATTCTAGATCCATTTTTATAGGATCTCATCCATTTTTTGACTAGATTTGGTCATTTTCAAGGGATCAAATGACACATCACCCAATTCGAATTTAGCTTTGGAGGACAAAATCAAACATCCTTGGGAGTCTAAAACTGCACTTCATCAACAATCTTCTATTTTTAGAAATCATTAAATAGGACCTTTCATATTTTGTTTTGATTTTCCATTCTAGATCCATTTTTATAGGATCTCATCCTACACTTGTTATATCTGTTTTGGTTTGACTATTTTTAGAAAATCTGATCCATCTTTCAAGGATCTAGATTTCATCTTGTAAGGCTATAAAGACAAAGACATTTGGAGGACTAGGGGGTTCAATTTTGGATACTCTTTGGCTATTGTACTAAGACACTTATTTTTCAATACAGAATCAGTCTTCTTTTGTTGTTAATGACCAATTTCTTCATCTATTCCATGTTCTGTACTTTATTTCAGTTTAGCTCAGCTATCAAGAACTATCATCTTCTTATTTAGCTGATAAACTTGAACTAAAGGAATTCTTGTTGGCTTGTATGATCCTACACATTGTTGTACTTGATTATCTAGATTAGTTTTCTCCATACCTTTTGATATTACTTTGTCTGTTCATTGATTCCTAAAATCATTGTTTCATTCGATTGCATTGTGAGTTGTCTTCTCATTAGTTACTCTCTATTATCCCATTGATCCACACTTTCATTATTCATGATTTATTAAGTTACCAAGCATCCTTAGTCTACAACCCTAAGGAGTTTCTTGGAGTGATAACAAAATGGCGTCGTTGCTGGGGAGACGAAATTCAAGTTCTGCTTTCCTGGGAGATGACATAGATCTAATCTTTGATGATAGACAAAGCTTGGAAATCATTTGGTTGTAATTATCTATATGGCGACTCCATGAAGGGAATATTTAGTGGCGACTCCACAATAATCAAATGTCAAAAGCGTTTTCATCTCTTTTGGCTCGGAGGTTTGCATCTCTTGACTTCTCAACAGTTCCTGGTTTCCCACATCCAGTTCCTTCTATAGATATTTGGGGAGATCACCTCCCAAGATTTGCAGAAAAGAAAGGAGATAATCCTTCAGATCATCTCATCAGATTTCATCAATGCATGATTCAGCTGGATATAAATCATGAGGATGTGCTCATGAAGATGTTTGTTTTCTCATTAGAAGGAGATACTCGTGAATGGTATCAATCTTTACCTCCTTCTAGCATATCTTATTTAAAAGAGTTTCATACAGTATTCCATCATTGATGTGAAAGGTTTTTTTCTCGGGAATTCTTCTGGAGGGTTGTTGTGAAGAATTTCATTCACATATTCAAAATGTCTATTCTTCTAGTTGTGAACATGAAATTCTTTCTAGTGTTGTTGTTCAAGAGGAAGATCTTCAAGATAGAGTTGATGTGAATATTTATGATTGTGTGACCGAAGATTATCTGGATTGTTCTTCTTATGTACCTACTACTTTAAACAAAAATGAAAAGGATTATAGGGTAGGGGAAGAAGAAGTTGAATTTTCAGCTGAAAGTCTCTTTAGAGAATGCTCTGAAAAATTTGAAAAGCATGTTCAGCAGGAAGAATTTGATTCTCCTATTTGCAGAGATGAAGTTTATGTTGTTAAGGAAGATCTTCATAATACACATGATTATAATGAGAATTATATATCTGTAGATGCATCAGATCTTATCTCTGTTTCACACGCTGCTTTTGATTTGTATGAAGAATCAGTTATAAAAGAGGATTGCTCTCAAATTTTCAAAGAGGTTTCTTATGACAGTTTTTTTCCTGTGACGGATGAGAAGGATTTGAAGATGGCTTGTATTTCTTTGCTAGACACAAAGGTTTCTTGTTCACCTATCTTTGATAAGTATGCAGACAAAGCAGATCAGATTCTTACATCATATTTTGTTGAATTGAAGAGAAGCCCTCCTATTTATAAAAATTATGAATTCGATGTTGATGAAGAACAATACTGTGAAAAAATTAGCCATCTGGAAACTCCCACAGCATACATTGAAAAGTCACCTCTAGAAATCAGCAAGTTTGCATGTACCATACTTCAACACAAATTTGCAGACGACAAAAAACAGTTCATCATCAACAGTGAAGTTATTTTGCAGCTCTATTCATATTTGCACACAGTTGAAGGTGGAAGCCATGATAATCCAGAAAATATGCAGATACTTTCTATTTTTCAGCTAAAACAACAACAAGAGGTATTTTCTTTCAATTTCATAGATCTGTTTGTGTACTATCTGAAATCTTCGAGCAACATAGATGTCAAATTGCTTTTGCCAAACAAAGGTTGGTTATGCTACATTTTTGAATTATATATCAGTATTATGTGGTTACCTACATTCATCTTCATATCAAAAGTTTTACCAGCTATTCAGATACTCAGATGGCTTCATTCGAAGCATGATTTTACCTAATTTTGAGGCAGCAGTTGGTTAAAGTAGGGTAGTTCAGAAAATAAGCTCTTTCTCGAGAATTTCTTTCTTCTAATTTGCAATAGAAATAGAAGTGAGATTGTGTGAATAAAAGACATGTTTGAAGGTGTACAGAGATCATATTACAGGCAAATTACATGCAGAGGTCATGGTTGTAGAGATCATGGTTGCAGAGTTTTCAGTTTAAAGTCTGGATCTTAACACCTGAAATAAGCCCAGACAATTACTTTTAAAATTTTCATTAACCATAACAAAATCTTCAAAAGACATGTAGAAATTTTTTAAATCGTAAGTCTTAAAAAATAAGGTTTTGAGTTCTTTTGAATGAATAAAACCTTTTTATTCATCAAAGAAATAAAAATTTGTTTTCACCAACTAACGTTCCATTTTAAGCTGTGATAAGCTGGTGAAAGTGTTTACTTTCAACAGCTAATAGGAATCTTCACGAGCAAATAAGACGGTGAAAGGGATAAAACAAAGTTTTTATACGACAGTCATGGAAAAGTTTAAAGACACCTGGTGTATCATCATCAAAGTAATTGGTGGGAGCAGAAAATGGATAGGATCTTCACCACATTTGGCTGAGTCATCATTGCAAGGCAGAGAATGTACATGCAATTGTTTAATGAGAAACAAATGGCAGATTAATTCCAGTTTTTGGAGGACTCTGCAATTGTTATTAGGAACCTCGATAATCACAGTGAAGATATTTGTGCATGTGTTGAAAGTGCAGATGTTGTACCTGCACCGATATGGAGAAAGTGACAATATGGCTGCGGTGCTATTGTCCTCTCTGTATACTGATGTGATTGAATTTTAGTAGGTTAACAAAGGTCTTAGCAAATTGCTCGAATCAGTAGACGATTTGGCCTTGGATATCCCTGATGCAGTATATGTTTTAGCATTATTTGTTGCTCGTACAGTAGTTGATGACATAATTCCTCCGACCTTTCTGACCAAAACATCAAAATCTCTACCAGAGGATTCGAAGGGAGTTGAAGTAATTCAGAAGGATGAGAAAATCTATTTATCATCTCCTCTTCATGCAAAAATTATTGAACGTCGATGGGGTGACAGCACCCACGTCACAGTAGAGGAAGTAAAAAGGAGAGGGCAATAACTATTATTCAAGAGTACTTTCTTTCTGATGATATCTTTGAAGTTGTGAGGAGTTTGGAAGATCTTGGCAATGGACAGGCATGACCAAGAAAGTAGAATACATCCCCTCCTCATATCATTGCAACCAACTTTAGTTCATTATTCCAGATAATGGGCATGTTGTCCGGCTCAGAAATAATGGGCTGATATCCCATCAGATCAAATAGGCCATAAATATCTCATCCAGATGTGCTATCAGAGCTTCAGATCCGTTCAATGTGGCTAAGAATAGTCGAAACTCCAGTTTGACAAGCAAACTCATCATACAGTTTATCCACCTGTCAAATTTAATGTTCTATGTTGTCATCAAGATGGCCCTGGTCACCTATATTGACTCAAGTGCTGCCTAGGCCTTGAAGGAGCTCTACCAAGAATACAAAGCACGCAACATTCAGGTCTAGTACATGACAATGACTTCTTATAACTGGTGTGGCAATCCTGGAATCAGTGGGAATTGCTAAAGCACTCACAATTAAGAATGGCTATGAACTAGATTCAAATCAAGAATTATTTGGGCTTGGAGTGGCCAATATTTGTGGTTCGTTCTTTTCTACATATCCTACCACGGGATCATTTTCAAGATCGGATGTTAATCATGAAAGTGGTGCCAAAATGGGTTTATCTGGTTTCATTATGGGAGTGATAATTCTCTGCGCTCTTCAATTTTTGACACCTCCTTTTACAGATATACCTCAATGCACTCTGGCAGCAATTGTGGTATCAGTTGTCATGGGTCTGATTGATTATGAAGAGGCTATCTTTCTTTGGCATGTTGATAAAAGAGATTTCCTTTTATGGGTTGCAACAAGTATTACCACACTATTCCTTGGCATTGAGATTGGTGTACTTGTTGGAGTTGGTGCATCTCTTGCATTTGTGATACATGAATCAACAAATCCACATATCGTTGTACTAGGTCGTCTTCCTGGCACCACAGTATATAAAAACATCAAGAAATATTCAGATGCATACCAAAATGGAAGAGACCAAGACAAGGTTGATGAATTAACATTGAAAGGATGTTTCCACGACATTGCCTGCAATGAGAATAGAGAGAAGAACTTATGTTGCGTGTAGCTTAATGTTGCAGGTTTGGAGGAGGGATATATGGTAGCTGGACATTCAACTTAATTTCAGTGTGTACAAGGGTCTATTTCTATGAAAAATGATAATATCAAGGCGGTAGGAATCATATCCGGTTTTCAGGTTCAACAGGGCCTGAATGTTGGAAGTCCTAACTATATGTTTGAACGGTCTAGTCATACAGATGGATTTCACATGGGTTTTATGGCTTGTGGAGTGATTGAAAATGTCATATCATAAAGTGTATGTGGGAACTATATGAGAGATAGTATTGCATCAATGGATGTTTGGGGTAGAGGTGTGACTGCTAGTAGTAGTTCATTCCTAGCTATTAAGACTAAAAGTGGAAATGCACTTGATGAAAATATTTGTGAGCACAAAGTTATAAATTCAATGGTTGATGGTACTGCAAGTGATGGATCAATTCTAAGAGCACATCCAATTGGACAGTGTAAAGATTCATGAACGATTCTAGGAAGAATTCATCATTGATGAAGCATTGATAACAGAGTTTACAGGTCTTCCAAGAACTGGAGAGTGTTGATTCAAATCCACGGTGCCATCAAATATAGCATCCAGATATTATTTGTTGCCCATTCACAAAGACTTGATTTGGAAGAAGGAAATTCTAATGTCCTTTCTGGAACCAGTGGCAAGAGGACAGTCATGCCTAAGTCTAGTAAGAGAGAGAGGAGCTTCATCTAGCAAGCCCTAAGGTCTTTGTACTCTTGCAGGTAATCAAGATTCATCAAGTTTTGATTTTTGGGTAAGTTTCTTTTTTCGGTGGTTTAGGCGAGCCTGTGTGTGCTCATTAACCACCAAAAAGGCTGAATGACTCCATGGCCCAATACTAAAGGCACAAGGTCTTCTAGTTTCGTGGAGACCTCACAGGGAGGTATCCATCCCAGTTGGAGCCAAATGTTAGCGATAAAAAATGCACTGGTATTTTTGAAAGAACGATGACTAATATTGTAGGGAAAATTTGAATATATTCCTAGGCTCCAAATGAATATTTGAAAGAACCATTGGAAATCTTAGGATTTTTAGATGTCAATCGACTATTTAAGCATGCAAAACGGACTCTCCATGACTGAGAAATTTAATTTTGAAAAAATATGCGCTTTCACCAGCGCAGAAGGTAGAATTATAACTAGTTAGCTGGTGAAAGC